>JAYMGU010000158.1:0-5000 GCA_036178185.1 Liparis tanakae
ATTCTCTCTCTCCCCCCTCTCTCCCCCTCCCCCCTCTCTCTCTCTCTCCCTCTCTCTCTATCTCTCTCTCCCCTCTCTCTCTCTCTCCCTCTCTCACTCTCTCTCTCTCCTCTCTCCCTCTCTCTCTCCCTCTCTCTCTCCCTCTCCCTCCCTCTCCCTCTCTCACTCTCTCTCACTCTCTCTCTCCCTCTCTCTCTCTCTCTCCCTCTCTCTCTCTCTCTCTTCCTCTCTCTCTCTCTCTCCCTCTCTCTCTCTCTCTCTCTCTCCCTCTCTCTCTCTCTCTCTCCCTCTCTCTCTCTCCTCTCTCTCTCTCTCTCCCTCTCTCTCTCTCTCTCTCTCTCTCTTCCTTGTTGAGGAGAGCGCTGCTGTTTCTCTGTCTGTTCATTTCTCTATAGTTCATTATTTTATTGGTTTATTAGTTTGGGTTCCTTTAGTTTCATTTGTCTTGGTGTTCAGTGGTTTCCTTTTCTCTGGTTCTTCCCCTCGGTCTCTCTCAGTTGCGCTGTATGATGAGAGGCGGCTAGCTCACTAAGGTCCGGCATGAAGATGGCTAGTACATGTATGGAGATTGGCGGTTTCACCTGTAGCGTGGAGATTGCCAGTTCATGTTGGGTGAGTGGGTTCTTCTGGGTGAGTCCCTGCGGTCCAAGATGAGCGGCTCGTGCGTCATGATCCTGGACCAGGTGTCCAAGGGAACCAGGATGGTAGAGGAGGGGTCCCGGTGGGGAGATTTGTTTGTGCAGGTGTTCGCTGGAGCAAGCGTCGGTCGCAGCGTGCCCGGCCAAGATACCGCTCCGTTATCACCGCAGGTACCTGAGGACCGTCGTCATCACGAGGAGTACCGTGGAGACGTCTCCAGTGTTCCCGTGGAGACCTGAACGTCCCTCCGTCATCAGTGATACCGAACGTCCCTCCGTTCATCACCGATGAGTACCTGAGCAGAGAGCTCTCCGGCACGGCAAGCTGGTCTCCCGATCAGGAGATGGCTTCGGGCTTCAAGGAGAGCTTGATGAAGCTCATCCTGAGTTACCGCGGGCGGTTTACATGATACTCAGGACCGGAGCCAGGAGCTCAACCTGCGCTTCGGGTCGAGTAGATGATTGGGATTACGACATCTTTGCATCTTCATCGGCGATGAAGTGCTTCAAGTGCTGAGGAGGAGGGCACACCGCCAGGTCTGCTCGAGCGGGCGACCAACGGCAGCTGGTGCGGACGGCTCGGGTCCGTCAGGCGCTCAGCGCCGTGCGCTCGCAGGAACGCCCGGTGCGGCGCTGCTACTGGCGGCGGGAATCGCGACGGCAGCGTCGCTGAGAGGGCGTGGCCAGAGCGGGCGTGGCGGAGCGGGACGGCGCAGCGGCGCTGCTGCTGATCCGATCCCAACGGATAGCGCGGCCAGCGGCATCACTGCTGCTGTACCCGACCCACAGGTGGTGAGTGTGGATGAGAGTGTGAATGAGGTGAGTGTTGGTGATGGTGGTGGTGGTGAAGCTGGGCAGGGCAGCGAGAGGTAGGCGGTGGGTGGGGTGGGAAGTGATGAGGGTAAGAAAAAAAAAGAAAAAACAGACCAAAAAAAAGTTGTGGTGAGTGAAGGGAGTGAAGCTGCCAAAAGCAGTGTGGTGAGGGAGGTGGGAAGTGGTGAGGATAAAGAAAAGAGGAGAAAAAAAGGGAAAAAGGAAAAAACATCAAACAAAAAAAATAATACTGTTGATGGTCTACAGGGGCTACGGTGGTGATGGTAGTATGGGCCTGGAGGTGGAGGCTGAGATGGGGTGGAAATTGATGAGGAAAATGGGAAAGAGGGAAAAAAAGAAGAAAAAGTCAAGGAAAAGACTGGTGAGAAACCCATAGAGCTGATAGGACAGGTGGGTGGAGTCATAGGGGCAGAGGATACAAACGGTGCAGGTGAGGGGGGGGCTGAGCAGGTGGAGATGGAGGAGGAGGAAGCGGGGGGGCAGAAAGGGGCCCCGAAAAGGAAAAAAAGGGATCAGAGCGCCGGCGGCGAGGCCAAGACCAGTAGAGTGGAGGAGAGGAGGAGGAGTCAGGGGGCAAGGCAGGCAGAGGACGACAGCGACGAGGAGGGGTCAGAGGACAGCGACTCTCCTCTTGTTTTAACAAACAGCCAGGCCCAGAAGCTCTATACGGCCGAAGAGATCATTTTGTTTTTATATACAACGAAAAACAAAAAAAGGGTAGAGGTCAGGGATCACTTCCCTGACCTTGGGGCGTTTGTGCAGTCTTGCCGATACCATATGAAAAAGAAAAAATTTGACAAGCAAGAGGTTTTTAGGATTAAGAAGTTTTTATCAAAAGTAACGGAGTGCATCCAGCAGGAGGGGGTGGAGAGCTCCAATGTGTCTTTTAATTGATTTGTTGTTTTTAAGTTTTATTTGTTTTTTAAACTCTTTTCTTTTAATGAGCACATTCAGAGTCGGAGTTTTAAACGTAAATGGAGCGAGGGATTGTAAAAAGAGAACATCTATTTATGAGTTTAACAAGATGAAAGCCAATGATGTTCTCTTCTTACAAAGAGAGCACTAGCGACAGCACCAACGAGGCGGACTGGAGGAGGGAGTGGGGGAGTCCTCCTGAGCCACAACACCAACCTCAGCGGAGGATGGGCTTCCTCTTCTCCAGGGCCTTCAGTCCCAAGTCACTGGAGGTCAAACACATCGTCGAGGGAGGCTGTTCCTAGTGAAAGCACGGTTCGACCTTTTTACTGTTGTTTTATAAATGTTTATGCTCCAACAATCGGAACAGAGAGGAAGCTATTTTTATCTAAAATTAATGATGTTTTAAATGACTGTGCCTCGGAGGATTTTTTATTCTTGGGGGGGGATTTTAACTGCACAGAGGATGATTTTAAAGACAGAAACCACACAGAGCCACATCCAGCTTCACAGCAGGTTCTGAGGAGGCTGGTCCATTCTCATGGCCTGGTGGACGTGTGGAGAAGGATGCATCCGGACTGCCGACAGTACACATGGTCCCACCTTAGGGAGGAAGAATCTCCTCAGCCAGGTTAGACCGTATGTATGTTTTTAAGCACCATTTTAGTATTTTTAAAATGTGCAGCATTGTTCCGCTGGTTTTACTGATCATTCTTTGGTTTTATGTCATGTTTTTATTAGGAACTTTTACCCAGGAGCAGCGTATTGGCATTTTAATTCAGTTTTAACTTTCGATAGGAATTTTAGGGAGGTGCTTTTTATTTTTGGAGTGTTTTTAGGCTGAGGAAGAGTGATTTTAACAATCTTAGGCAGTGGTGGGACCATGGTAAGACTGAAATTAGACTTCTTTGTCAGCAGCACACTTTCAACGTCACTAGAGACGTCACCAGATCTATGAAGGACCTGGAGACTGAAATAGTGGACCTAGAAAGTTTGAGTGAGTCCACAGGAGATCGAGGACATTTGAAGTCCTCAAAAGGAAAAAAGGCATCTCGCCCGACCTGTTCGAGTGAGAGTACAAGGCGCACTGGTCAGGTCCGGTTCCAGACCATCGCAGAGATGGACACTCCTTAGCTTCTTCTTCGGCCTAGGAAGAGGAGGGAGGGGCGAGTGATCCACTCACTGCTGCCGACCAGGGCAGCGTGGTGGAGCCAAGACCAGTCGCCGTAGGTTCCGTCGGTTTACCATCTGTATACGAGGAGTATAGGGAGGAGGAGTGTGGGGAGGCCTCTCGGGGAGCATGCAGCCGAGGAGACCATAACCCCAGAACAGCCCCTAACCCAGAGCTGGAGAGCTGCCCTGCAGGATCAGGAGGCCTGCCCCGGATGTAGCGCCCCCTGGGATGTCTCGAGGGCATCCTGAGGGATGTCCTCGGAGGACATCCTGGGTTCATTAGATAAGTCTGGCTGGCAGTACTGCGATTACTCTAGAAGGGCAGACCTAGCGCCATTAACTGAGCCCGGACTGCTGGTGTGGACAACTTCTGTCCAGGTCCCGCTCAGGCTGAGTGGGACTCAGGCAGGTCCTCGCCTCCAGGCTAGGGGCCAGGCAGGTCCTCCACGGACCAGACCTATCGCCGGCTTGGGTCTCCAGGCAACGTATTCACTGTCTGGTTCTCTGAGCAGGCAAGCTCATTGGGTATTGACACTGGCGTTCTCTCCTGGAAAGGCTTGGACTTGGGTTCAGGCTGGTCTCGAAAGTTCGGGGAAGTTTGCGGTTTAGTGCTAGTACATGAAGATAAGGTGATGTACCGTGATGTTGAGAGTGTTAGAGATCGGCAGGCTGGTGCCTTTAGAGTGGGAAGTGGGTCCGGAGGGCTGTGCTCTGTCGGATCCTCTTCCCCAGAACCTCCGTGCATCAAATTAGCCTACTTGGTCTGGTTTAAAAGTTGTCTAAAGAAGAATTTGGATCGGCGAAAGATAAGGAAGCTTTCAGTTTGTATTGTAGCCAGAAAGATGTCCTTTTAAACCACATGTGTTAAAGATTTATCGGCATCCCAACAGGTGAACTGGTAGAGCTAGACCTCCCTCAGGTTGAGCACATTGCAGGAAGATCGGCCGGTTCTTCCCAGAAGGGTTGGCGAGGGCACGGTTTTATATTTAGGAATAAGGAGGAAAAAAACTTGTCCAGAGAACTGGCCGCCAGGAAGATTGAAGGAAGTTTTCAGAGGTGGTGGCCCGATGTCTTTCAGGAGGTGTGGTTTAAAATCTTGCAGTCATCCTCAGTGGCACCTGGGCTGGATACTGCTCTGTTTTAAAGCTCCAACATTTTCAAATTAAGGAGCTGGTGGACTTTTTTGGGAGGTTCACTGATGCAGGGGCCCTTTTATCATGCAAGAGTGCGAGGCAGGGCCTTGTCCACCTGGTGCGGAGAGCCACTTTTAAGTAGCAAGATTATTCAAGGTTTAACGTGTCCTGGCGCTTGGATGTGGGGCGTGGCCAGTGCATCCTAGACGCTGCGACCACTGGGGGGATCTGCTCTGTTTTAATAGACTACCAGTTAGAGCTTAGTGGGCGCTCCTTTTTCACGGGTGTTAGAGGCTCTGGGCCTTTG
>JAYMGU010000158.1:10000-15407 GCA_036178185.1 Liparis tanakae
TAGTGCCCACATAGAGGTCTCCAATGAATTCTACACACACACACACACTCACACACACACACACACACACACACACACACACACACACACACACACACACACACACACACACACACACACACTCTGTGTGCAGTGGAGGACAGATGTGTTTCTTTCGGATGGACAGGTCCGGGGCTCGGCAGCTCTCGCTCGGGACAGCTCTCTGATTGATGCGCCTGCTCCAGCGACAGATTATTCATATCAGCTAGTTAGAGGTGAGAGAGCAATTACGGCGATCGCGGTGGAGCAGCTCTGGGGACGAGCACACACACACACACACACACAGGTGTGGTGTGTGTGTGTGAGGAAATGTGTGTGTGTGTGAGTGTGTGTGAATCCTGTGTGTGTGTGTGTGTGGTGTGTGTGTGTGTGTGGTGGTGTGTGAGAGTGTGTGTGTGAGGTGTGTGTGAGTGTGTGTGTGGTGTGTGTGTGTGTGGTGTGTGTGTGTGTGGTGAGTGTGTGTCGTCTGTGTGTGTGTGTGTGTGAGTGTGTGTGTGTGTGGTGGTGTGTGTGGGTCTGTGTGTGTGTGTGTGGTGTGTGTGTGTGTGTGGAGTGTGTGTGTGTGTGTGTGTGGGGGTCTGTGTGGTGTGTGTGAGTGTGTGTGTGTGTGTGTGTGTGTGTTTCTGTGTGTGTGAGAGTGTGGTGTGTGTGAGTGTGTGTGTGTGTGTGTGTGTGAGTGTGTGTGAGTGTGTGTGTGAGGTGTGTGTGGGTGGGTTGTGTGGTGTGTGTGTGTGTGTGTGTGTGTGAGACAGTGTGTGTGGTGTGTGTGTGTGTGTGTTTGATTCCTCCCAACATTCCTGGTTCTGATTGACAGGCGTCTGTTTTCCTAGAGGGAGGAACCCGACTCCGTTATAAACACGCCGCGCCGAGCCTAAGCCCCGGAGTCAAAGGTCACGCTGAGTGGTCAGAGGATCACTTCTTTCTTCTTCTCTTCTTCTTCTTCTTCTTCTTCTTCTTCTTCTTCTTCTTCTTCTTCTTCTTCTTCTTCTTCTTCTTCTTCTCGCCACGGCGATGACATCATCACTCAACCCGTGGAGCCTGAACACACCAAACACGCCGATGAGAGCGAGGCCGCAAGCGTCGGGACCGGCTTATCGCAGCAACGCCAGCCACAACAACAACAACAACAACTACAACAACAACAACAACAACAACAACAACAACATGAAGTGTGGAGACAACTAAACTGGAGGTCGCGCATGAGGTGCATCATGGGAAAAGCTGCTTTCAAACACACCGACACAGAGAAGGTTTAAGGTGGTCGATTTGAGCTCCACACACACACACACTCACACACACACACACACACTCACACACACACACACACTCACACACACACACACACACACACACACACAAGCAGCCCCAGTTCTCACACCATCAGCTGTGACCGGTTAGCTTAAGCTGCTGGTTGAGCCCGCCCTTAGTCGAGGTTGGCTGCTCAGACACACACACACACACACTCACACACACACACACACACTCACCACACACACCTCACTCACACACACACACACACACACACACACACTCACACACACACACACACACACACACACACACACTCACACACACACACTCACACACACACACACACACACACTCACACACACACCGGCCGTGCGGTGGCTAATTGAATGGCCGGGGCCGGAGGTCCGGCCTTTATGGCGGCAGAGAGGAGCCGTGCATATCTCTGGTTTCAGGTGAGCGTGGGAACCGAGCCCTCAGGTGACTTCCTGTCACGGAACTGTTGCGCAACTTTGTTTATTTATTTGTTTGTTGTTGTTTTTTGCGGGGACGATGCACAACAATCAATCAATTTCAAGATTGAAAGAAAAAAATAATAAAAAACAATGTACATTTTTTTTTATAACTGAATAAATACGTGAAAAAAACTATATGAAAAAATATTTGAAAAATAACTACGTAAAATAAAAAATATTATAATGTATAATATAATTAAATAAAAATGAAGAATAAATATATGAAAAACATAACTACATGAAAATAATTCTAGAAAGGTTCAAATTCGGTCGTTACAACTGGAAAAGAAAAAAAGAAATCAACAGAACAAATGTTGCGTGAGGCGCTCCGAACACACACACACACACACACTCTCTACACACACACACACACTCTCTCACACACACACACACACCTCTCCACACACACACACACTCTCTCACACACACACACACACCTCTCCACACACACACACTCCACACACATACACACACTCACACACATACACTCACACACACACACACTCTCACACCTCTCACAAACACACACACACAATATATTGTAATACCTCTGTAGTGTATAATGGTTCTCATAAGGGCAACGAGGGCCACAGCTTCAATTATGACATAAACACTGGCGGAAACACACACCCACACACGCACACACACACACACACACACACACACGCACAGGGGAAGTGAGCCTCATTAGAGCCGTGGTTAGAGCACACGGTTCTGTGGAGACCAGCAGTTTAAAACCGGCATCTAAAGGTTTCTGTGGGAAAGATCAGCATCAAATCACTGAAAATATTCCAGTATTTATTTGTCATTTTGGACCTTTTGGAGAATATCCTGAATTCATGCATGAAAAAAAACGCTATACCTTCGTGTTTAACTTCATTAATTAATATATAATAATGAATTATCCGGGATGTACTGGAATATATAGAATCTCATGCATGAGTAACCATGACTACGAAAAAAATAATCACAGAAAAGATAACTACATGAAAAGAAATAACTACGTGAAAAAAAACTACATGAAAAAAAAATACATGAAGAAAAAATACATGAAGAAAAAATACATGAAGAAAAAATACATGAACAAAAAACACATGAAGAAAAAATACATGAAGAAAACTAACTCCGGAAACCAAGGCGTTCATAATAAGCGGTGTTGTGTTGTATTTATTCACGGCTTTCAGAATCGATGCAGCAGCCGGTTGAAGAGGACCAGAGGAGACTGGAGGAGACAATAAATACAAAGGGGAGGAGGGTGAGGCGGGGTGAGACGGCCGTCAGGAGGGAGTGAGCGGCCGTCAGGAGAGGGGAGGGTGAGCGGCCGTCAGGAAGAGGTGAGGCGGGTCGAGGAGAGGGGTGAGGCGGCCGCAGGAGGAGGTGAGGAGGGTGAGCGGCCGTCAGGAGGAGGGTGAGGCAGAGGGTGAGCGGCCGTCAGGAGGGGGTGAGGGTGGGGAGAGCAGGTGACGGCCGCAGGAGAGGTGAGCGGGATCAGGAGGAGGTGAGCGGACCGTCAGGAGGAGGGAGAGAGGGTGAGGGCCGTCAGGAGGAGGGTGAGCGGGGTGAGCGGCCGTCAGAGAGGGAGAGGGTGAGACGGCCGTCAGGAGGTGAGACGTCAGGAAGAGGTGAGGCGGCCGTCAGGAGGAGGGTGAGGCAGGAGGGAGGGTGAGGCGGCCGTCAGGAGGAGGGTGAGAGTGAGCGGCCGTCAGGAGAGGTGAGGATGAGCGGTCGGAGAGGCGAGCCGTCAGGAAGAGGGTGAGCAGCCGTCAGAGAGGTGAGGAGTGGCCGTCAGGAGGAGGGTGAGGAGCCGTCAGGAGAGTGAGGCGGCCGTCAGGAAGAGGTGAGAGCGGGTGAGGCCGTCAGGAGGAGGTGAGCAGGGTGAGCGGCCGTCAGGGAGGAGGGTGAGTGGCCGTCAGGAGAAGAGGGGTGAGGCGGCCGTCAGGAAGAGTGAGGCGAGGTGAGGCGGCCGTCAGGGAGTGAAGTGGCACCGTCCAGGAGGAGCAGTTGAGCGACCATCAGCCAAGAAAAAATGCAAGGACACAAGGCTGAGCTGCCGTAGGAGTGGTGTGGGTCGAGTGTTGGTTAGCGGCCTCATGAGAGATGCTAGCGAAGGTGTGGCCTAGTGTAGAGTGTGAGTGGAGGGTGGAGGGGGTAGGAGGAGGTGTGTGGTGGTGATGGAGGTGTGTCCAGGAGGTTCAGGTGGGGGCCGTCTAGAAAGAGTGAGACGGCTGAGTAAATGACTGCTAAAGAAAAGAGAGTTATGGGGCGTGCAAGCTCACGTTAGGCTGCACACACACCA
Source organism: Liparis tanakae (assembly GCA_036178185.1). Taxonomy (NCBI): domain Eukaryota; kingdom Metazoa; phylum Chordata; class Actinopteri; order Perciformes; family Liparidae; genus Liparis; species Liparis tanakae. The sequence goes on from JAYMGU010000158.1 coordinate 14,099, forward strand.
GCACACGCCATACACACCTCACACAGCACACACATGCTAACTATTTTCACAACACTCTAATGTTCATTTTCAGCCCAAAACACATGAAAAGATCCTTAACGTCGTCAACAAGCGGCGGGGATGTGGAACGAGGTTTTCATTCGATGTGTCAGGTTGGGTGTGGAGGAGGGAGGGTGATGAGAGAGGGAGGGAGAGGGAGAGGGAGGGGGAAGGGTGTGTTCTCCATCTTGCTCTCCAAGAATCCCATCATGAAACGCCGAGCACAAGAGCTCAGAGCCCGACTAAACCGAGGGACCTTTAATCCGTAAGAAGAAAAGAAGAAGGAAAAATAAGGGAAGAAAGAAAAAAGGAGGCGGAACATCGCATGGGGCAACAGCGCCACCCAGCAGGCCGCCGCCGTCTGCACCTCCTCTCAATCCTGTTTCTTTATTTTATTTCATTTAAAATGTGTCCCACATTATTTAATGCAATGATCAAAATGAGTGACGAGTCCCCCCTCCTCTTCCTCCTCCTCTTCCTCCTCCCCCACATGAGAGAGTCCTCTTCTCTCTGTGTGGAATCTTAACCCTTTAAAGGGCTTCATCCCTCCTCCCAAAATCAAACTAATTACAGTTTGTCCTTTTCTCTTTGTGCTCCCCTTTTAATTCCCACGAGAACGCACCAGAAAGAAAGAGAGAAAGGGTTGTGTGTGTGTGTGTGTGTATGTGTGTGTGTATGTGTGTGTGTGTGTATGTGTGTGTGTGTGTATGTGTGTGTGTGTGTGTGTGTGTGTGTGTGTGTATCCCTCATTTGAATATTTGAATAAGTAACAACAATGAGGCGCGGCGCTGCAGCCGCCGGCCGCGTTTAAAATATCATTTAAAAAGATGATCTGTAATTCAGAGGATTCAGTATCAGACGGCTGTAATCTGCACGGCGACGAGGAACACGCTGTCTGCTGGCAGGAGGAAGAGGAGGAAGAGGAGGAGGAGGATGGAGAGGCGGAGGAAGAGGAAGAGGAGGATGGGGGTCCTTCTTCTCCTCCTCCTCCTCCTATGTCAGGACAAATCTACATTTTCTTGTAAAGAAAAAAGTCAAAAGTAAGAGGAACCGGAAAATAAAATATATTTATATAAATTATTAGATGGTAAAAGGGTGATGAAGGAAACGCTGATTCATCAATTATTAAAACTCCTTTTCTGATGATCTATTATTATTATTATTATTATTATTATTATTATTATTATTATTATTTGTTTTCAGAAGTTTATCCAGTAAAATTAGTTTAATCTTAACGCACAAAATAAATAAATTAAAAGTAATAATAAAT
>JAYMGU010000159.1:2500-15324 GCA_036178185.1 Liparis tanakae
GTGCCACTGTCATCATGCAACATATCCTAGTCGCCATACTTTATAGTCACTTTGCCAGTACTTATTGAGGTGAAATGATACAAATGTTTAGTAGCTTCAGGTTTTGTTTCATCACAAGTTTCCACTGATGACGTCAAGTTTGTAAAAGCCAAATCTTCTGCGAATCAACCTCATTCTGCTTGGTCTTGATGGCGCGTGCCTGTAATCCAAGTTACGGGAGGCTTAGGCTGGAGGATCGTTGGGCTCAGGAGCTCTGAGCTGCGGCGCACTATGCCGATCGGGTGTCTGCACTAAGTTCGGTATCGATATGGCGGTTCGGGGCCAGGACCACCAGGTAAATCTAGGAGGCTGCACCGACCCAGGTGGGACACGAGCAGGTCAAGGCCCGTGCCGCTCAGGAGTGGGATCGCACCTGTGAATAAGCGCTGTAGTGCAGCCTGGATTACACAGCGGGACCCAGTCTTTCTACAGGTCAACAAACAGCTAAGACAACCACTCCAACCCAGCAAAAAGCAACCTCGCTTCGTCACTGTCTACTGTCCCATGCACGGAATTCTGCCTGCACAGCTTGGCCATGATTGGCTAAAGCTGATGATGCCACCTTTGATTTGCGTGGTGCAGGAATTTGGTGTGCTCACTAGTCGATTGAAATGCTTACAGCACCTGGTATTCCCAGGCAGTGTCCCATCAAGTACTGACCAGGCCTGACCCTGCTTTGCTTCGAGATCAGACCAGATCGAGGCGCGACAAGGGCGGTGTGGCCGTAGCAAAAGATTGAGCCTAGCAGGGACTTTGAAGCATCTCAGCGTGCCACTGTCATCATGCAACATATCCTAGTCGCCATACTTTATAGTCACTTTGTCAGTACTTATTGAGGGTGAAATGATACAAATGTTTAGTAGCTTCAGGTTTTGTTTTCATCACAAGTTTCCACTGATGGCGTCAAGTTTGTAAAGCCCAAATCTTCTGCGAATCAACCTCATTCTCGCCGGGTGCGGTGGCGTGCCTGTAATCCAAGTTACCGGGAGGCTTAGGCTGGAGGATCGTTGGAGCTCAGGAGCTCTGAGCTGCGGCGCACTATGCCGATCGGGTGTCTGCACTAAGTTCGGTATCGATATGGCGGTTCGGGGAGCCGGGACCACCAGGGGTCTAAGGAGGGCTGCACCGACCCAGGTCGGACACGGAGCAGGTCAAAGGCCCGTGCGCTCAGGAGTGGGATCGCACCTGTGAATAAGCGCTGTAGTGCAGCCTGGATTACACAGCGGGACCCAGTCTTTTACAATCTTTCTACAGGTCAACAAACAGCTAAGACAACCACTCCAACCCAGCAAAAAGCAACCTGGCTTCGTCACTGTCTACTGTCCCATGCACGAATTCTGCCTCCACAGCTTGCCCATGATTGGCTAAAGCTGATGATGCCTTTGATTTGCGTGGTGCAGGAATTTGGTGTGCTCACTAGTCGATTAAAATGCTTACAGCACCTGGTATTCCCAGGCAGTGTCCCATCAAAGTACTGACCAGGCCTGACCCTGCTTTGCTTCGAGATCCAGACGAGATCGAGGCGCGACAAGGCGCGGTGTGGCCGTAAGCAAAGACGAGCCCCTAGCAACAGGACTTTTGAAGCATCTCAGCGTGCCACTGTCATCATGCTACAACATATCCTGAAGTCGCCATACTTTATAGTCTTTGCCAGTACTTATTGAGGTGAAATGATACAAATGTTTAGTAGCTGCAGGTTTGTTTTCATCTGAAAGGTTTCCACTGATGGCGTCAACTTTGCCAAAAAGCCCAAATCTTCTGCGAATCAACCTCAGTATTCCGCACGCTGGAGTGCGGATTGGCGCGTGCCTGCCTTAATCCAAGTTACAGGGAGGCTTAGGCTGGAGGATGCGTTGGAGCTCAGGAGCTCTGAGCTGCGGTAGCACTATGCCGATCGGTGTCTGCACTAAGTTCGGCCAACGATATGGCGGTTCCGGGGAGCCGGGACCACCAGGTCGTCTGGGAGAAACTGCACCGACCCAGGTCCGGACCGCGGAAGCAGGTCAAAGGCCCGTGCCGCTCGCTTTCAGGGAATTAGAGGATCGCACCTGTGAATAAGCTGCTGTAGTGCAGCCTGGATTACCTGGCGGGACCCAGTCTTTTACAATCTTTCTACAGGTCAACAACAGCTAAGACAACCCACTCCAACCCAGCAAAAAAGCAAGCACCAACCTAAAGCAGCGTCCTGTCTACTGTCCCATGCACGGAAGACCTGCTGCACAGCTTGGCCATGATTGGCTGAAAGCTTCAAGATGATGCCTGTACATTTGCGTGGTGCAAGGAATTTGGTGTACTTCACCTAGTCGATTAAAATGCTTACAGCACCTGGTATTCCCAGGCAGTCTCCCATCCAAGTACTGACCAGGCCTGAGCTTCCTGCTTTGCTTCCGAGATCAGACCCAGATCCCGGGCGCGACAAAGGGGCACAATGTGGCACGTAAGCAAAAGGTCAGGCCCTAACCGGCAGGGACTTTTGAAGCATCTCCAGCGTGCCACTGTCATCATGCAACATCCATCTGAAATCGTCGCCATACTTTATAGTCACTTTGTCAGTACTTATTGAGGGTGAAATGATACAAATGTTTAGTAGCTTCAGGTTTTGTTTTCATCACAAGTTTCCACTGATGACGTTGTTAAGTTGTAATAATTCATTTTGACTTTGCATTATGTATAATACGTTTGTGCTTTAATAATAATATATATAGAAGATATGATTATAGAAATATTAGGGAGAATATTGATAATGATATTGTTGTGTTATGAAGCATGGAGGTAATGTCTACTCTGTATTCTATATGTCAATGGCAGAAGTAATATGTAAGTTTATGAATATGTTTGTAATACCTGTATGTTTATGTTTGTTTATATGTATGCTGCATGAGGAATGAAAGTTAGTTTGTTGTTTACATGTTGCCATCGTGGAGTTGAGCCGGTGGAAATCCGTGATGTTGATTGGAGCAGGAGTGTCAGATGCGTGAGACTTCCGTCGCCCAGGTGACCGGAAGTAGCTTGGTCAGTCGCGGGATCATGACGTTTGACCCGGCTCATTACCTGTTAGCTGGCCGTAAGCCAACGAGGCGTAGCATGCTGAACTGACCAATGGAGCTAACGTTTAGAGGAAAAGGTGTGAAAGTGGATCCTGATATAACGTGTGCGAGATGAGATTCAGTCACCGAGGCGGGCGCTGTTTACAAGACATCCCCTATCAGCAACGTTGCTTTTAGTCTGTGGCGTAACGCTCCGCTCGGCCCTACGATCGTAGCCCTAATTTACTGCTTATGCTTCTGCCATTAGATATTGTTAAAACGTAATCATCAGATTCGGATTCTCTTTTATATCAAGCACAGGACCGCAGTTTCGAACCATACTTAACAGTTGGAGCCGCGTGGACTCGGAAAGGAACCTGCGTGGCAGAAAGGACCGCGGGTTTCACGCCACTCCAGGCGAACTTTCGCGCAATATCATGCGGTAGGCAGAACCAGTTACGTCAAATCTGCATAGTTTATGAATAGGAATTTAGCGTGTGGAGTGGTGTGAAGCCCCTCGGATTAAATATTGTTTTTTTACCGTGGAAAACGACGGGCATAGGCCTGCGGGAGAAGGATTTGCAGTGGATTGGTGTAGTGTATATAACTATGTTGCTTAGCACGCATGCTTTATTTGTTGTATTGCACGTTAATTGTTGTACGTTAAACGTAATGTGTGTTGTTTGTTGCACGAGTCATTGTGGAGGTATTTGTTGAGCTGCGACGTGCAAATTCGTAAGCTTTAGCTGGGAGTTTCTGCCATCGAAGGCACATTGAAGCAATTCGTAAAGGACGACACGTGGTCTAGAGACTAATATTTAGACAGATAGCGTTAGAAAACTAAAGTTTGTTAAATAACTGTCGGATAGACTCAAAATTTAATATGGTGATGTGACGGTCGGCAGCCTGATACACATATTAACGAACCGTTCTGACCAGATCAACGTGCTAATTTTTTTATTTTAAAATATTGTAAAGTGGGGTTAACAATTGCGAGTCAGATAAACCGAGGTCCATTACTAAATACTTTTTTATTGTTCATTAAGTAATAAGACACGTGTGTTATTCATTAGCATTCGTAGAAGACGCCACGATTTGGATTTGCGCCTCCTAGTGGTTCTGATATAGATACTTCGTAGGGGATTAAGGGGTTAACCTTTAAGCACCATCGTGTGGTTGTTGTTGGAAATTAGGAAACAACTTTAGAGTCACTGAGGCTCGTGGTATATGACACCCGACACACCAGATTACATGCTGTTTCACCAACACATTTTGACAAATTAGAATTAAAGACATATTCTTTTCTTTGAGTACTACTGCCAGTTTTAAAGTGTGAGTTTACTATTGATTCTGATTAACAATAGTGGTTATTAATACAGTATCACCATAAGTTATACGAGTATTTGATTTCTCATCACTTTTCTCTGTATTTTGATTGTGTTTTATTTCTAGACAAAGTGTGAGTTTACTATTGATTTGATTAACAATAGTGGTTATTAATACAGAAATTCCATAAGGCATTCCGAGTATTTGATTTCTCATCACTTTTCTCTGTATATAGATTGTGTTTTATTTCCATATTTCTAGTCATAGTGCGAGTTTACTATTGATTTGATTAACAATAGTGGTCGTGTACAGTGAGCCTGGGGCTTCGAAAGTAATCAATTTCTCAGCAGCTATTTATGCGAAAGTACTAGATTGGCAGTTTTGTTTAAAGTGACTAATATTCTCCCATTTACAGTAGGTTGTTAAATGTTTGTGTAATAATAACGTCTTTTTTCCAATTACTGTACTTAACTATTTGCATTGTCTAAGATTGCTGTGTTCAATTTGCATTGTCTGAGATAGCTGTGCTGATTTGTGCAGTGTCTTGAGATTGCTGTGTTTGATTTTGCATAGTCTGTGATTACTGTTTGAAAAAAAAAAAATTAACAGTTTTTTTTTTTTTCCCATATTTGAGACTACATTGTATAATTGTGTACGCTGTTCATTTGCAGTGTATGATATTTTTCCCTAACTAATTTGAAATTTTCCCAACCGCACCGCACTCCACGTTTAGACACATAGTGTAAAATAATTGGATTTTAGAATTTTTTACAAAAAAAATAATAATTTTGAATTGTTTTTGGAAAAATTCTGAACTTCTGAATTTTTATTTTTACTTCTACATATACATATCCTTACATATATTAAGCCTATCAGTACCTGATCCCTCAACAATGCCGGAGAAACTGCTTCAACTGGTTCCAGGCACTTGGATCGAAAATGCACTCCATGCTGCTATGTATATGGTAAGACAATCGGACAGACTGAGTGAATACAAGACCCTGAGGAAGCATATTCAGCAATGGCATGCAGAAGGTTTACTCGACATAACAAACCAGGACAGCCCAACGGAAGACCAAAGCTGATGCTTATGCAGGTGCTTAAACTGCGACACAAAGCTGCACAAGAACAACAGCAGGAGAATTATGGTACAGGTCCCGATCAACAGAGCTCGACAAGGCTAGTGATGCTGTGGTCCAGGCCAGACGTCTGCTACATGGCCTGACGGTGCATGAGGACAGGAAGGCCAGACTACAACAGGTGAAGGAGGAAGAGGCGACGCCCCCAAACGTGCCCTGCAGAGAAGCTCCACTGCCAGCTCAGTATCCTCCAGCCCATCAAGGATCTTCTGACAACAGAAGCCTCCCCTCTCAGAGCTCTCAGTATCATGACTCAGCCTACCAGACCACTCCAAAGCCCAGAAGCCTCCCACCCCCATCTCAGCTCCATAATCAACATCCCCAAGTTCATCAAAATAGCGCAGCCTACAGCTACCAATCCCCAGCTCAGTTCCCACATCAGCATCCCATGGAGAATCAAGATGCATATTACGGCGCTCCAACACACGGAAATGCCCCGCCCTCAAGTTCACTCCACAACGAGAGAGGAGAAAGGACTCAACTTGTCGTTCCTTGGCTTAACAGGCTACAGCCGCCATTACATTCCTGACTTCACGTCTCTCACACAACCACTCCGAGACATGCTGACTGAAGCAGGAAACCGTAATCTGAAAGCCATGCTGACATGGACCACGGATGCAGAAGAGTCATTCATCAAGACCAAACAGGTAGTAGGTCAAGCATCGAAGCTCTCGACACCTGACTACAGCAGGCCCTTCCACCTTGATGTTTCTGAAACAAAAGGGATGGTATCTGCTGTGTTGTTTCAGAACAAGGAGGGAGAGAGAAGGTCACTGATGTTCTACAGCTCGAAGCTAGATCACATCGAGAAAGGCCAAACAGGTTGCACAAGGCACCTGGCGGCCTTGAAGAAAGCAATTGAAAACTGCTCACATTGTTATGTGTCACAAGCTCAAGGTCAACACAGAACATGGTGTCCTTGCATATTTGACCTCAAGCGCATTCTCCATGACAGCAACAAGGCAAGATAAGATCTCAAAAGTCTTACAACAGCCACACATCACTTTCTCCTACGAGCCTAACAACATGGCAGGTGGATTGAATGTGAATTTGAAGGAACCTCACAACTGTGCAGAAATCGCGAGAAAAGATCTCAAGGTAAGGATGGATTTGGAAGCAGAACCTTTGGACAGTCCGGAGTTGACACTGTTCACAGATGGACACTGTCACAGAGGAGAAAGAAGCAACATCGCTGCATACGCTGTCGTACAACAACAAGGAAAGAAACATTCAACAATTGCATCTGAAATCATTGCACAACCAGCATCTGCACAGCTTGCAGAAATAATAGCTTTAACAAAGCACTGGAACACTCAACAGGAAAACAGTCAACATTTACACCGATTCAGCCTATGCACATGGAGCGGTCCATGTCGATGGTCCTCAATGGTTGAGAAGAGGTTTCTTAACAACTGCAAATGCTCCAGTGAAGCACAGAAGCCACTTGGAGAAATTGCTAGCTGCCATCTTGCTACCAGGTAAAGTAGCAGTTATGAAGTGCAAAGGACATCAGAACTTGACGACGTCAGTGGCAAAAGGAAATCGAGCAGCCGACCGATGATCTAAGAAGGCGGCCGGGTATTTGAGTCAAATGAGAGCCATTGCAGCACCGAACTCCCCAAACTGGGGAATCGAGGACATCAAGCTCATGCAGAAAGAAGCATGAGTATATGAGCTGTATCAGTAGTTACACAAGAGTGCCAGATAGCTAGAGAGTCTCTGGAGGTCACATGAAGGACGCATAGTAGCACCTGCTAGGTTGTGTCAAGGACACATCAGGCAGGCACATGGTCCTCTCATGTGAACCCCAGGAGAACGGAAGAGGAAGTTTCCATCCTCTGGTGGCATCCCTACATGACCGAGATGGTGAAACTCTATCACCATGAATGCCCTACCTGCAATGACTTCAGTATGAAACGACCATATAAATGTCCCCAAGGAGAGTTCCCAGTGCCAGACGCACTGTTTAAAGAAATTTGCATCGACTACACCGACATGGGTGCAGGAAACAGGAAGAGAGGCTTCAGATACCTGCTTGTGATGATCGACAGATACACACGGTGGGTGGAAGCAATCCTGCAAGAAAGAGGATGCAAAGTCGGTTGTGAAATGGCTGAAAAACGAGCTGATCCCAAGATATGGCGTACCAAGGGTGATCAGGTCTGATAATGGAACACATTTTGCAAACAAACATCTACAAGAGGTAGAACGATATTTAGGTATCACACATGCACACGGAGCAGTCTATCACCCACAGTCCCAGGGTATAGTCGAGAGAGCCAATCGGACAATCAAGTCCAAAATAGCTAAAATATGTCATGGGACCAAGCTCGACTGGCTGGAGGCTCTTCCTCTGGCACTGATGTCTATGCGGTCCTCGAAGGGAGGGAAGACGTTCCTCTCCCCTCATGAGCTGCTGACAGGAAGACCGATGCCCAGCCCTGAACGAGAGCTGGGAGAGAGTCCTGTGCTGGACATCTACCAGGTAGAAGAGGAAGAATATTTTGGGAAATTGTCTGACCAGATTGAAGTTCTTTCTCGCCAGGTCCAAAGAGCTGAGAAAGTGACAGAAGGAGAAACCGTGATACCGGTAGAACCTGGTGATTGGGTGCGGTTGAAGGTGCACAAAAGAAAGTGGACAGAGCCTCGGTGGACGGGCCCATTCGAAGTCGTTGCGAAAACGTCGCACGCGCTCCAGGTAAGAGGCCATACCAAGACCAAGTGGCACCACTTAACCCATTGTATACTTTCAGAAAGGCCAGCAGATCCCATCGACCAGGATGATGATGAAGGAACATGAGGAGAGTACCAGAGCCAGAAGAGGAGGGGAGATCACCTCCGCCAAGCTCTGCCTTGCTGCTGCATGCCTGACGGTCATGTTAGCACTCCCATTTATCGTGTGGGAGGCGCAGCGAGATAAGGAATTACACATAATCGACACCAACACCACATTAACACACATACCTGACTTGGCACAATTAATCGCGCCACCAGGTGCAACAGTTTTGTCTTCCCCCAGGAACCGGTCAAGGCGTTCAAGTGAGAAGGAAGAGGAGCACGTGAGTATGACACCCAGCGTCCAACTGTATTGTTCTGTGGGAATCCTGTGTGTGGCCACTTTTGACATTTGTAGGACAGGTGGCTGCCCAAAAGGAATGGTAGGAATATGGGACAGAGCTGTGTGGAGATTCTCTCATAACCACAAGTACCTCTGCTCAGAGAAGTGTGGTTGGACTGATGTTTTGCCAGCACTGATCCACGGGCATCGTAAATCGAGATCATAGACTGTATAAGATGGTCTCACTCACAGGTCCGATTTCACAATGTGACGAGGGTGTTTGGGATAAACCATGTAACCAAGTCACTCTGTCAGTAACTGATCCGCAGGTGGGCATGACCGATTCTACAAACTGGGAGTAGGTGACGTGGGAGGGACGACCTATCTGGTCCATGTGCAGGTGTCAAGCAGGGAGGTGGAGATGCTGCCGGACGCCCTGGTGGAGTAGGTGAACATATCAAGTGTCAGGCAGACCATTGAGACTGAGACGGGTCTCAAGAGAGGTAACAGCTGGGTCAACTGGCTTGTTGACACTGCGAAAGATCTAAAGCGCCCTGATTGTTTGGTGTGTGGCACTTCAGAGCCCCAGTTAGCCACAGTCCCCTTTACACTGAGCCCAGATAATGAACCAGAGGGTTTCCACTGCATGTTGGAACTGTTTAAAGCTCCCAATAGTCAGAAGTGTAATGCTTTTGCTCTACTTTTCCCGATAATTCCTCACTACCACGCCCGACATTATTTACATATTACAAAGGAGAGAGAGGACCTCATGTGAGGATGATGCCTCGTATACTTTGAGAGTGGTATGAGTGAGCTTGATCCACAGGAAGTATGGGTCTTCCTCCGAATTATGGTTGGCAGAGCCCACAGCTGATGGGAACGGCCATTGGTCGAGCAGGTGACTGGGTAAATATTGAGATCCATGAGAGGATGTGCATAAGCCCAGGTGAACAGGGGTTTGAAGTCATTTGCAAGGATTCTCTCAGCGCCCTCCATGTGAGTGGTCTCACGGAGAGAATGACACCATTTTACATTGTATATTTGGAGATCTGTGGCTAGAGAATCACAAACAGCCACTGAAGAGTTGCCTAATCATGAGGGTAATTCTGGAGAGAGCTGAAGCCACTTCCACACATTGCTGCTTAGAGCATTGTTGTTGTATATATGTTAATATTTTGCTTTTATTTGCTTATATGTTAATATTCTGCTTATTCTGAGACATTAGAGCGAGAGTTAGGACTGCCACACAGGAGGATGTATGCAGACAACGCTGACTCTCACAGCTCACTGTTTCTTGTCATTAACTACACAATTAGATGCACATGTTTTGTTTTCCCCATAAACTGTTTTAGGGTTTGAGCCGCGAGAAGTGTGCCGGACAAATACCTGCCTGCTATCAGATCCTAGCAGGATTTGAATATTTCTGTGACCTAGTTAGAGGAACATAGATAGGATCGATTAAGATGAGATTGAATGAGTAATTGAGAAGCCGCTTCTCAGATGCATTAACGATTGCCAGTTCAATTCTGCAACTAAGAAATAATTTCAACCAGCGATAGTTTAGTTTGATGATCTCCTGGGAATTGTGGAATATTCAATTCCAACTCCTATTTTTAGTGATGGCCTACCTATTTAGAATTACATATACATCTTGTCAATTGAACATTTTGCAAATTAGTTTGAGTTTGAATTTTGCAGCATGTCCACTGTAGTGGACCTCATGCCGTCGTCATGTGAAGAGACAGCCCAGTATAGAAGATGAACGGGGAATGATGTCCTTAGAGGGACATTTGCAGATCCAACTTCATTAGGGAACTGAATCATTCATCGATCCAGATAGTTTACTTGTTGGTTTAGGATGGTAGAAGAAGTTCTATCAAGATTGAACACATTATCATCGTATTGTTGTCTTATGTCCAGAACTGACCTAGTACAGATGCATTTGGTTGAATTTGGATTACCCAACTAATCGTTTGTTCATCATTCTTTATGGTCCTTCTTTTAGTCGGTTGCCTGTTTTGGAAGCACCATTGACTTTCATAACTTTTAATTTTGGTGGATAAATACTTGGATTGCTTTCATAACTAAGTATATCAATTTTGACGTGGTTGATCAATAACTTGTCAATATCATAGTAGAGATAGGAGAGATGCTAAGTGAATGTCCACCATAGAGGACACATTAATAGGTAGGCTCTGAGGAGGACAAGAGATCGGTTTTGAGAGTGACCACTTCTCAGATATGCTGGATAGTTGGTTCGGGAGAAATAATTATTCCCAAGTTAGATGTTACATTCTGTGTAGATTCGGTCGAGAGGCCGCTGTGTTTTGTTTCTAATTCTCTTCAACAGCTACACCTGACGCCCAGCATCGACGTCTGTCGTGTGCCGGTTGCCTGCGGTGAGGAGCTGCCCACAGAGGAGTATCGTGCACCTTCGGAGATGAGGGAGTCCAGGAGATCGCCTGAGGACCCCTGCGATGCCATCCAAACCAGAAGACAGGAGGAGCAGAGGAAGATGGAGAGATGACCTGTGGATATGCGACTCCACCTACGGACAGCCGGACCAGCCAGTGAGCAAGTTGGGACCAATGATATGCCAGGCGAGGTTAACGATTGAGGAGTGAATATCTCCCCTGGGACTGGGACGTCCGGGAGGTATGAAACAAATGTTGACCAGAGGGATGATGCTTTTTGGTCCCTTGAGAAGCCCTCAGCTGAGATTCAGTGAGTGTGACTTGCTGTTAGACAGTTAACTGCTTGCAGTCTGTGGACCCAGTGATTCATGCTCCCTCAGCTGAGTGGGATTCTGTATCGCAACCGTTGTTGACAATCGGCTTGGAGGAATGCTGGAGAGCTGGAGTTGCTGGAGCATGTATGCGGACAAACTGGAAACTGGACACAGGGATTTACAGGGAACAGACAGACACATAGATAATTGCACACGTTACCTTACATAAGTACATTTCAGGATTTTAAGATTTTCGCCGTGTGATGAATACATTCACACTGACACTTAGTGTTATTTGTTTTTCTTGAAGCAGGGATAAGAGGAGGGAGTGATGTTTTTCCTTCCACAGCAATAATGAATTATTGAGTGATTAAATTTGTATGTCTGATGTTTACATAGAGGGTCAAAATAAAGGGTTTATTACAATGATTGTTTATACTATGTTGTAAGTATAAAAGGAGGGAATTGTTAAGTTGTAATAATTCATTTTGACTTTGCACATGTACATAATACGTTTGTGCTTTAATAATACATATAGCAAGATATGATTATAGAAATATTAGGGAGAATATTGATAATGATATTGTTGTGTTATGAAGCATGGAGGTAATGTCTACTCTATGCATATGTCAATGGCAGAAGTAATGTGTTTATGAATATGTTTGTAATACCTGTATGTTTATGTTTGTTTATATGTATGCTGCATGAGAATGAAAAGTTAGTTTGTTGTTTATATGTTGCCACGTGAGTTGGAAGCCGGTGGAAATCCGTGATGTTGATTGGAGCAGGAGTGTCACGTGAGACTTCCGTCGCCCAGGTGACCGGAAGTAGCTTGGGTCAGCGATCATGACGTTTGACCCGGCTCATTACCTGTTAGCTGGCCGTAAGCCAACGAGGCGTAGCATGCTGAACTGACCAATGGAGCTAACGTTTAGAGGAAAGGTGTGAAAGTGGATCCTGATATAGCGTGTAGCGAGATGAATTCAGTCTCGAGACGGACGCTAGTTTACAAGACATCCCCTATCAGCAACGTTGCTTTTAGTCTGTGGCGTAGCAGCTCCGCCGCCCTACGATCGTAGCCCTAATTTACTGCTTATGCTTCTGCCATTAAGTATTGTTAGAACGTAATCATCAGATTCGGATTCTCTTTTTATATCAAGCACGGGACCGCAGTTTCGAACCATACTTAACAACGTCAAGTTTGTAAAAGCCTAAATCTTCTCTTGAATCAACCTCATTCTCGCCGGCAGTGGTGGCGGGTGCCTGTAAACCAAGTTACCGGGAGGCTGAGGCTGGAGGATCGTTGGAGTTCAGGAGCTCTGAGCTGCGGCCCACTATGCCGATCGGGTTTTTGCACTAAGTTGGGTAACGATATGGCGGTTCCGGGGGGCCGGGACCACCAGGTCGTCTAAGGAGGGCTGCACCGACCCAGGTCGGACACGAGCAGGTCAAGGCCCGTGCCGCTCAGGAGTGGGATCGCACCTGTGAATAAGCGCTGTAGTGCAGCC
>JAYMGU010000160.1:0-15242 GCA_036178185.1 Liparis tanakae
GGCAGTAAAAGTGATGAAAGCATCAGGTATTCATGCAAATGTCATCAAACTTGTAAGAATCCTGTCCTAAGACACTTTCTTTGGTTGAAAACCCTGAAAAAAGGTTTTGTTTAGTAAAATGCACTTTTGGTCTCTCTGTGGGCTGAAAATCAGTTTAAGAGCATAAAAAAGATGTTACTGCTTTGAGGCAGTAAAGTTATGAAAGCATCAGGTATTCATGCAAATGTCATCAAACTTGTAAGAATTGTGTCCTAAAACACTTTCTTTGGTTGAAAACCCAGAAAAAAGGTTTTCTTTAGTAAAATCTACTTTTGGACTCTGCGGGCTGAAAATCAGTTTAAGAGCATAAAAACTAGATGTTGCTGCTTTGAGGCAGTAAAGTGATGAAAGCATCAGGTATTCATGCAAATGTCATCAAACTTGTAAGAATAGTGTCCTAAGACACTTTCTTTTGTTGAAAACCCTGAAAAAAAGGTTTTGTTTAGTAAAATACACTTTTGGTCTCTCTGCGGTGTTAAGTTGTAATAATTCATTTTGACTTTGCACATGTACATAATACGTTTGTGTTTTAATAATACATATAGCAAGATATGATTATAGAAATATTAGGGAGAATATTGATAATGATATTGTTGTGTTATGAAGCATGGAGGTAATGTCTACTCTATGCATATGTCAATGGCAGAAGTAATGTTTTAATGTGTTTATGAATATGTTTGTAATACCTGTATGTTTATGTTTGTTTATATGTATGCTGCATGAGAATGAAAGTTAGTTTGTTGTTTACATGTTGCCACGTGAGTTGGAAGCCGGTGGAAATCCGTGATGTTGATTGGAGCAGGAGTGTCACGTGAGACTTCCGTCGCCCAGGTGACCGGAAGTAGCTTGGGTCATGGATCATGACGTTTGACCCGGCTCATTACCTGTTAGCTGGCCGTAAGCCAACGAGGCGTAGCATGCTGAACTGACCAATGGAGCTAACGTTTAGAGGAAAGGTGTGAAAGTGGATCCTGATATAACGTGTAAAGCGAGATGAGATTCAGTCTCGAGACGGACGCTAGTTTACAAGACATCCCCTATCAGCAACGTTGCTTTTAGTCTGTGGCGTAACGCTCCGCTCGGCCCTACGATCGTAGCCCTAATTTACTGCTTATGCTTCTGCCATTAAATATTGTTAAAACGTAATCATCAGATTCGGATTCTCTTTTTATATCAAGCACGGGACCGCAGTTTCGAACCATACTTAACAGTTGGAGCCCAACGTGGACTCGGAAAGGAACCTCGTGGCTTGAAAGGACCGGGCGGTTTCACGCCACTCCAGACGAACCGCGCGCAATATCATACGGTAAGGCAGAACCAGTTACGTCAAATCTGCATAGTTTATGAATAGGAATTTAGCGTGTGGAGTGGTGTGAAGCCCCTCGGATTAAATATTGTTTTTTTACCGTAGAAAACGACGGGCATAAGCCTGCGGGAGAAGCATTTGCAGTGGATTGGTGTAGTGTATATAATATGTTGTAGCACGCATGCTTTATTTGTTGTATTGCACGTTAATTGTTGTACGTTAAACGTAATATATGTTGTTTGTTGCACGGGTCATTGTGGAGGTATTTGTTGAGCTGCGACGTGCAAATTCGTAGCTTTAGCTGGGAGTTTCTGCCATCGAAGGCACATTGAAGCAATTCGTAAGCGACTTACACGTGGTCTAGAGTCTAATATTTAGACAGATAGCGTTAGAAAACTAAAGTTTGTTAAATAACTGTCGGGTAGACTCAAAATTTAATATGGTGATGTGACGGTCGGCGAGCCTGATACACATATTAACGAACCGTTCTGACCAGATCAACGTGCTAATTTTTTATTTTAAAATACTGTAAGTGGGGTTAACAATTGCGAGTCAGAAAAACCGAGGTCCATTAGGAAATACATTTTTTATTGTTCATTAAGTAAAAAGACACGTGGAGTGATACATTAGCATAAGTAAAAGACGCCATTACGATTTGGATTAGCGCCTCCTAGAGGTTCTGAAATACATACTTCGTAGAGGGGATTAAGGGGTTAACCTTTAGCACCATCGTGTGGTTGTTGTTGGAAATTAAGAAACAACTTTAGAGTCACTGAGCCAGGTGGTTTATGACATCCGACACACCAGATTACATGCTGTTTTCACCAACACATTTTGACAAATTAGAATTAAAGACATATTCTTTTCTTTGAGTACTACTGCCAGTTTTAAAGTGTGAGTTTACTATTGATTCTGATTAACAATAGTGGTTATTAATACAGTATCACCATAAGTTATACGAGTATTTGATTTCTCATCACTTTTCTCTGTATTTTGATTGTGTTTTATTTCTAGACAAAGTGTGAGTTTACTATTGATTCTGATTAACAATAGTGGTTATTAATACAGTATCACCATAAGTTATACGAGTATTTGATTTCTCATCACTTTTCTCTGTATATAGATTGTGTTTTATTTCCATATTTCTAGATATAGTGTGAGTTTACTATTGATTTGATTAACAATAGTGGTTATTAATACAGAAATTCCATAAGGCATTCCGAGTATTTGATTTCTCATCACTTTTCTCTGTATATAGATTGTGTTTTATTTCCATATTTCTAGTCATAGTGCGAGTTTACTATTGATTTGATTAACAATAGTGGTCATTATTACAGTGAGCCTGGGGCTTGCGAGTAATCAATTTCTCAGCAGCTATTTATGCGAAAGTACTAGATTGGCAGTTTTGTTTAAAGTGACTAATATTCTCCCATTTACAGTAGGTTGTTAAATGTTTGTGTAATAATAACGTCTTTTTCCAATTGCTGTACTTAACTATTTGCATTGTCTGGGATTGCTGTGTTTGATGTGCATTGTCTGAGATTGCTGTGCTGATTTGTGCATTGTCTGAGATTGCTGTGTTTGATTTTAGCATTTTCTGTGATTACTGTTTGATAAAAGTAACAGTTTTTTCCCATTATATTTACAAACGTAAAAAAAAAAAAAAATTGCATAAAAGTAACAGTTTTTTTTTCCCATATTTGAGACTACATTGTATAATTGTGTACGCTGTTCATTTGCAGTGTATGATATTTTTTCCCTAACTAATTTGAAATTTTCCCAACCGCACCGCACCCACGTTTAGACACATAGTGTAGAATAATTGGATTTTAGAATTTTTACAAAAAATAATTTTTTGAATTGTTTTTGGAAAAATTCTGAACTTGAATTTTTTATTTTTTACTTCTACATATACATATCCTTACATATATTAAGCCTATCAGTACCTGACCCCCTCAACAATGCCGAAACTGCTTCAACTGACGTCCCAGGCACTTGGATCGAAAATGCACTCCATGCTGCTATGTATATGGTAAGACAATCGGACAGACTGAGTGAATACAAGACCCTGAGGAAGCATATTCAGCAATGGCATGCAGAAGGTTTACTCGACATAACAAACCAGGACAGCCCAACGGAAGACCAAAAGCTGATGCTTATGCAGGTGCTTAAACTGCGACACAAAGCTGCACAAGAACAACAGCAGGAGAAATTATGGTACAGGTCCCGATCAACAGAGCTCGACAAGGCTAGTGATGCTGTGGTCCAGGCCAGACGTCTGCTACATGGCCTGACGGTGCATGAGGACAGGAAGGCCAGACTACAACAGGTGAAGGAGGAAGAGGCGACGCCCGCAAACGTGGCCTGCAAAGAAGCTCCCTGACTGACACGCTGCAGAGGCAGCCAGCCCCGATCCTGTGCCACAGGTCCCAGTGCAAACCCCTTCCATCTATCCCGTCATATGCCAGAACCTCCCCGCACGCCCACAACCCATTTAAGACCCGAAGCCCTACATACAATGGCCCCAGTAGTAGAACTGACAGGAGGCAGGGTTGAGTTTGAGTATAGAACAGACTCTGACACACACATGCGTAGTAAACCTAATACACTTTCAGGAAAGTTTAGCTGCTTTGGAGTTAGTGAGGGCAAATGAGAAGTTAGCAGCAGACAGAGAGGAAAAGCAGGTAGAAGAGACAAAGAGGCTAGACAGAGAATTTAAGGAGAGAGAAGCTAACAGGGCAGCTGAGATAGACGAGGCAAAGAGGCTAGACAGAGAATTTCAGAGAAGAGAAGCAGACAGGGTAGCACAGATAGAGGAGGAGAGAAGGAGGTCACTGTTGAGAAATCACTCAGACAGAGAAAGGAGGAGTGTAGACAGCAGCAGTACAGAATGTAGTAGTACAGAACGCAGCATCTCACTAACTTCACAGAGTAGAAATGAGGAAGTGAAAAACTGGCTTTCAGACAAAGACACAGTTCCCAACTCCAAAGTTACAGATCCAACTGGAAGATAGATGCCTTTCAGGAAACCCCCTCCACAATCAGTGCACAGAACCCCCACTGCCAGCTCAGTATCCTCCAGCCCATCAAGGAACTTCGGACAGCAGAAGCCTCCCCTCTCAGAGCTCTCAGTATCATGACCCAGCCTACCAGACCACTCCGAAGCCCAGAAGCCACCCATCCCCAACTCAGTTCCCCTATCAGCATCCCCCAATCCATCAACTTGCCACAAACTACAGACTCCCAATCTTGCCCCCACGCACATCACAGTCTCATCAGCATCTCTCAGCCAATCAAAATGCTGCAGCCTACGGACTCCCAATTCTGCCCCAGCGTCCAACTCAGTTCCCACATCAGCATCCCATGGAGAATCAAGATGCATCTGCATATCACGGCGCTCTGACACACGGAAATGCCCCGCCCTCAAGTTCACCTCACAACGAGAGAGGAGAAAGGACTCAACTTCTCGACTTCAATGGGACAATCCAATTGCCTCAAAGTTGGAGCAGAGAAGAAGGTCCAGGAGGAGCAGAGCAGACTCCGGAGAAGAGAGGAGCCCGTCACAATGCATGGAGCTACACAGTCAGAAAGACAGATGCTGGCACTAATGGAAACAGCTGACACGGAACGTTGCCAAATCCAAGCCCCAATCATAACAATGAGCACCGGCGTCACTCAGTACAAGCCATACAGCCCAAGGGACTTGCACTTTATCACTGATCACCTTCCGCCCCTGAACAAAGGAGGCGTCCCCTGGATAAAGGCGTTGAACGCAGCCACCACAGGTATCACATTAGCTGTTGGAGATTTTAGAGGAATCCTGGTCAAATGTTCCTCCGTGAATGACTTGGAGCAGTTGGAGAAAAATGCAGGCAGCATAACTGCCCATAACAGCCAGGAGCTGGACACAGTGAACATACAACTGTTCGCTGCAATAAAAGCAAGATGGCCTTTTACCCCTGACATGGCCAACCTTACAGCGATCAAGCTGAATCCAGATGAAGATGCGGAGACCTACCTGACGCGGTCTGCAGATGTCTGGGAAACAGCAACAGGTGCCAGACATGACCGTGACAGCCAGAGCATGCGTATGTGGAAGCAAGCAGTGTTAGCAGGGCTTCCACCCAAGATTATCAAAGACATGAATCGGACAGTGGGCATAGCAGTCCACGCCTATGACATGTGGAAGGCACACCTCACCAACTTCATTACCCAGTACCGTGAAGATGAAGAAGAAGAGAGGGCAATGGAGAAGAAACTAAATCTCAAACTACTAAAACTACAGCTTGCAGAAAGAGAAACGGATACAAAGCAGTCACAAAAAACAACAAAGCAAATGGCTGTAGTACCTGACATGGCCACTCAAATCCGAGAAGAGGTGGGCAAAGCATTGAGCCATTTCATGCAACAAGGACAAGTTCAGCCCCAAGTTCAACCCCCCATGCAGCAAGGTCAACCTCCCTGGCAACAGGGAGGACAACTTCAACCTTCTTGGCAGCAGGGAGGACAAATGCAATCTACCTGGCCACAAAGAGGAGAAGAACTATGCTTCTTCTGTGGGAAGACTGGACACTGGGCTCGGGACTGCTTCGCGAAAGCAGGCAGAGGAGGCCAACAAAGAGGTAGAGGCAGAGGAAGCTTTGCACGACCCGGTCCAGGCCACCAACTCCCAAATAACATCAAATGAACAAGAAGTACAGGAGACCTCATGACAGGATTCGAAAGACCCCGAGCAGGGGATAATGGTTCCAATCGGAAAAGAACCTATGATCACATGCCTCATAAATGATGAAGAGAAACAACTGATGGTGGATACCGGTGCTTCAGTTTCATGCATTGCCAAACTACATCATGGAATACCACCACTCTCCACTCGCACACTGTCAGTGGTGGGTTATTCTGGAAAATCACAGAAGCAATATTTCACTCAAAAGCTGCACACTAAAGTGGGGAGAACAATTCTCTACCACTCCTACCTCCATGCCCTAACTACACCCGTCGATCTTGCAGGAAGAGACCTGCTGAGTAAACTTGGCATTGCTATCACATGCACCCCAAACGGCCTCTACCTATCTGCTCCAGGAGGACTAGTCCTGGAACCAGAAGAGGCCGAACACAGAATCATGTTCATGGGCCCCGACACCGCCCCAGAAGCAGTAAGCTCAACCAGAGTATACTGGTCCAAATTACTACCCGACGTCCAAGGATCCCCTGGCCTTATCAAAGAATTCATGAACTTAAAGACATGGATTATGACACAGCATCCATATGTCATGCCAGAAGACCCCTACCACTGCACCTACAACTACACCACCGCTGACGACGATGCTTATCAACAAGCCTGGGATGAGGAGAAAGAGGGTGAGACGGAAGTCATCCGATCAGGAGCAATTATAGTAGGAAAAGAAGGAGTTGCTGCTGAATGCTTGCTGTCCCCCGACCAACGTGACTGGTACGCACTGCAACCAGACTCAGCCCCTCACATTACACTACTATTAGGAGCAGGCCATGAAGCTAGAAATCTTGGTCCCATGATGAAAGAGGTCTCAAGAATAAAGTGGATTCCTACCAAATTCCCGGATCTGTATCAGAGCCCCGATGGTGCCTATTGGAAAATACAACAACATTCGTATTCCAAAGGACAGCTCCAACAACTTGACCTTGACAGAAATCATGGGAGGGAACATTCCAACCATCCTGCCAGTGAAGAAATGCTAGAAGACGTCCCGCCCCAAATATGGTCGACAGGAGACTATGATGTTGGTCACACTGAACAACACAATGTGGTAATGACTCTGAAGCCAAATCAAGACGAGATATGGCGCTATCAATATCCTCTGCAGCAAGAACAAAAGGACGGCATCCGGGAGACGATAAAAGGTTTGTATGAAGCAGGAGTGCTAATCGACACACAGTCGAACTGGAATACTCCGATATTGCGGGTCCCGAAGGCTGGCAACAGAGGATGGAGAATGGTACATGACCTCAGAGCCATCAACGGTGCAACAGCTCCACAGAACATCCAAGTGCCCAACCCCTATATTGCAGTATCCTGCCTGTCACCAAAACAACAGTTCTTCACGGTAATAGATTTAGCGAATGCTTTCTTTTGTTTACCTCTTGACAAATCCAGTAGGGATATGTTTGCCTTTACATTTGAAGGCAGACAGTATACTTACTCAAGAATGCCACAAGGCTACAGAGACAGCCGGGATTGTTTAATGCAGCCCTGAAACAAGACCTCAAAGACCTCACCATCCCAGAAGACACAGTGCTCATA
This sequence comes from Liparis tanakae, assembly GCA_036178185.1. Lineage (NCBI taxonomy): Eukaryota > Metazoa > Chordata > Actinopteri > Perciformes > Liparidae > Liparis > Liparis tanakae. The sequence goes on from JAYMGU010000160.1 coordinate 7,626, forward strand.
CAGTATGTGGATGACATACTGCTTGCTGCGCCAACTGCTGCAGTCTGCCTCAGAGTGACCAAAGACCTGCTAACGCTGCTGTCAAAAGCAGGCTACAAAGTCAAGCGCTCTAAAACACAGATTGCAAGAAAGACAGTGACATTCCTGGGAAGACTGATCTCAGGAGATTCATGTGCTCTATCGGCAGGACAGAGGTCCGCCATCTTGAGTGCAGCAAGACCAAACACAGTGCAAGAAATGTTGTCGTTCCTTGGCTTAACAGGCTACAGCCGCCATTACATTCCTGACTTCACGTCTCTCACACAACCACTCCGAGACATGCTGACTGAAGCAGGAAACCGTAATCTGAAAGCCATGCTGACATGGACCACGGATGCAGAAGAGTCATTCATCAAGACCAAACAGGAAGTAGGTCAAGCATCGAAGCTCTCGACACCTGACTACAGCAGGCCCTTCCACCTTGATGTTTCTGAAACAAAAGGGATGGTATCTGCTGTGTTGTTTCAGAAAAAGGAGGGAGAGAGAAGGTCACTGATGTTCTACAGCTCGAAGCTAGATCACATCGAGAAAGGCCAAACAGGTTGCACAAGGCACCTGGCGGCCTTGAAGAAAGCAATTGAGAAAACTGCTCACATTGTTATGTGTCACGAGCTCAAGGTCAACACAGAACATGGTGTCCTTGCATATTTGACCTCAAGCGCATTCTCCATGACAGCAACAAGGCAAGATAAGATCTCAAAAGTCTTACAACAGCCACACATCACTTTCTCCTACGAGCCTAACAACATGGCAGGTGGATTGAATGTGAATTTGAAGGAACCTCACAACTGTGCAGAAATCGCGAGAAAAGATCTCAAGGTAAGGATGGATTTGGAAGCAGAACCTTTGGACAGTCCGGAGTTGACACTGTTCACAGATGGACACTGTCACAGAGGAGAAAGAAGCAACATCGCTGCATACGCTGTCGTACAACAACAAGGAAAGAAACATTCAACAATTGCATCTGAAATCATTGCACAACCAGCATCTGCACAGCTTGCAGAAATAATAGCTTTAACAAAAGCACTGGAACACTCAACAGGGAAAACAGTCAACATTTACAGCGATTCAGCCTATGCACATGGAGCGGTCCATGTCGATGGTCCTCAATGGTTGAGAAGAGGTTTCTTAACAACTGCAAATGCTCCAGTGAAGCACAGAAGCCACTTGGAGAAATTGCTAGCTGCCATCTTGCTACCAGGTAAAGTAGCAGTTATGAAGTGCAAAGGACATCAGAACTTGACGACGTCAGTGGCAAAAGGAAACGAAGCAGCCGACCGAGCAGCAAAGAAAGCGGCGGTATTTCAGACAAATGACAGCCATTGCAGCACCGGAACTCCCAAACTGGGAATCGAGGACATCAAGCTCATGCAGAAAGAAGCAGGAGTTTATGAGCAGAATCAGTGGGCACACAAGGGAGCCAGACAGCTAGAGGGTCTCTGGAGGTCACATGATGGACGCATAGTAGCACCTGCAAGGTTGTGTCAAGGACTCATCAGGCAGGCACATGGTCCCTCTCATGTGAACCCCAGGAGAACGGAAGAGGAAGTTTCCATCCTCTGGTGGCATCCCTACATGACCGAGATGGTGAAACTCTATCACCATGAATGCCCTACCTGCAATGACTTCAGTATGAAACGACCATATAAATGTCCCCAAGGAGAGTTCCCAGTGCCAGACGCACCGTTTAAAGAAATTTGCATCGACTACACCGACATGGGTGCAGAAAACAGGAAGAGAGGCTTCAGATACCTGCTTGTGATGATCGACAGATACACACGGTGGGTGGAAGCAATCCCCTGCAAGAAAGAGGATGCAAAGTCGGTTGTGAAATGGCTGAAAAACGAGCTGATCCCAAGATATGGCGTACCAAGGGTGATCAGGTCTGATAATGGAACACATTTTGCAAACAAACATCTACAAGAGGTAGAACGATATTTAGGTATCACACATGCACACGGAGCAGTCTATCACCCACAGTCCCAGGGTATAGTCGAGAGAGCCAATCGGACAATCAAGTCCAAAATAGCTAAAATATGTCATGGGACCAAGCTCGACTGGCTGGAGGCTCTTCCTCTGGCACTGATGTCTATGCGGTCCTCGAAGGGAGGGAAGACGTTCCTCTCCCCTCATGAGCTGCTGACAGGAAGACCGATGCCCAGCCCTGAACGAGAGCTGGGAGAGAGTCCTGTGCTGGACATCTACCAGGTAGAAGAGGAAGAATATTTTGGGAAATTGTCTGACCAGATTGAAGTTCTTTCTCGCCAGGTCCAAAGAGCTGAGAAAGTGACAGAAGGAGAAACCGTGATACCGGTAGAACCTGGTGATTGGGTGCGGTTGAAGGTGCACAAAAGAAAGTGGACAGAGCCTCGGTGGACGGGCCCATTCGAAGTCGTTGCGAAAACGTCGCACGCGCTCCAGGTAAGAGGCCATACCAAGACCAAGTGGCACCACTTAACCCATTGTATACTTTCAGAAAGGCCAGCAGATCCCATCGACCAGGATGATGATGAAGGAACATGAGGAGAGTACCAGAGCCAGAAGAGGAGGGGAGATCACCTCCGCCAAGCTCTGCCTTGCTCCTGCATGCCTGACGGTCATGTTAGCACTCCCATTTATCGTGTCGGAGGCGCAGCGAGATAAGGAATTACACATAATCGACACCAACACCACATTAACACACATACCTGACTTGGCACAATTAATCGCGCCACCAGGTGCAACAGTTTTGTCTTCCCCCAGGAACCGGTCAAGGCGTTCAAGTGAGAAGGAAGAGGAGCACGTGAGTATGACACCCAGCGTCCAACTGTATTGTTCTGTGGGAATCCTGTGTGTGGCCACTTTTGACATTTGTAGGACAGGTGGCTGCCCAAAAGGAATGGTAGGAATATGGGACAGAGCTGTGTGGAGATTCTCTCATAACCACAAGTACCTCTGCTCAGAGAAGTGTGGTTGGACTGATGTTTTGCCAGCACTGATCCACGGGCATACGTAAATCGAGATCATAGACTGTATAAGATGGTCTCACTCACAGGTCCGATTTCACAATGTGACGAGGGTGTTTGGGATAAACCATGTAACCAAGTCACTCTGTCAGTAACTGATCCGCAGGTGGGCATGACCGGATTCTACAAACTGGGAGTAGGTGACGTAGGAGGGACGACCTATCTGGTCCATGTGCAGGTGTCAAGCAGGGAGGTGGAGATGCTGCCGGACGCCCTGGTGGAGTATGTGAACATATCAAGTGTCAGGCAGACCATTGAGACTGAGACGGGTCTCAAGAGAGGTAACAGCTGGGTCAACTGGCTTGTTGACACTGCGAAAGATCTAAAGCGCCCTGATTGTTTGGTGTGTGGCACTTCAGAGCCCCAGTTAGCCACAGTCCCCTTTGCACTGAGCCCAGATAATGAACCAGAGGGTTTCCACTGCATGTTGGAACTGTTTAAAGCTCCCAATAGTCAGAAGTGTAATGCTTTTGCTCTACTTTTCCCGATAATTCCCTCACTACGCCCGCCGACATTTACATATTACAAAGGTAACTATACTTGCCTACTCAGCTCGCAAGGTTCCAGTCGCATAGGGACTTTGAAGCATTGCCAGACCACTATCAATGTCACCGCAGGAGAGAGAGGCATCCTTCAGGTCAAGGTAAGTGACCAGCGTACGGCCCGAGCAGATGTTTGGTGGTATTGTGGTGATCATGCGCTTCGAGATTATCTTCCAGAAAGCTGGATGGGAACCTGTGCATTAGTTAGACTAATCATGCCTGTAACCTTGATTCCACTAAGCAGGGAGTCGTTGGAGTATTTGAACCTTCAGGTCAACCGCAGCCAGAGTTTGTCCAGGAGAAAGAGAGCGGCCATTTCCACCTCTCTTGATAGCACCATTTACTTGGATTCTATCGGAGTACCGAGAGGAGTACCCGATGAGTTTAAAGCTCGTAGTTCAATTATGGCTGGATTCGAGTCTATTTTTATTTGGCCAACGGTAAACAAGAATGTTGATTGGATTAATTACATCTATTACAACCAGCAGAGGCTTGTGAACTACACAAGAGATGCGATTGGAGGCCTGCAGGAACAACTGGAGAAGACATCTCTGATGGCTTGGCAGACGAGGATGGCTGTGGACATGATCCTCGCCAGGGATGGTGGTGTATGTAAAATGTTTGGAACAATGTGTTGCACGTTTATCCGAACAACACTGCCCCTGACGGCTCAGTGACCAGAGCGTTGGCAGGACTCACCTCTCTTAGCAAGGAGTTGGCAGAAAACTCTGGAGTGAAGGAAATAGGTGGATTGGACTTTTGAGTAAGTGGTTGGGTGAGTATAAGGCTGCATTTCTTACAGTTGTAGCCGCAGTAGGCATTATGTTTGGCCTGATGATGTTATGCATCTGTTGTTTTATACCATGTTTTAGGAAGCTGTCATCTCATTTGGTCTCTGTAGCGATGAAGAGAGAGGACCCTCATGTGAGGATGATGCCGCCAGATACTTTGAGAGTGGTATGAGTGAGCTTGATCCACAGGCAGAATTGAGAAGTATGGGTCTTCCTCCGAGTTATGGTGAGACACTCGAGGCCGACAAAGCAGGGAACTCTACAAGCAGTTTCAATAATGTTTAAGCCCAAGTTAGATAGTACATTTTAGTTAGAGTTTGTCTAGAGAGCAGGTCCAGGTCTCTGTTTGTAATTCTCCTCCACAGCTGCTCCCGTTTTTCCTGATTGACCTTCGCCGTGTGTGGGACGCCTGCTGTGATGACTTCGCCGATGGAGAGGAGCTGATCGCAGAGGAGTATCGTGCACTTTGACACATAGATGGAAATTGAGCAAGCATAAAAGTCTGAGTTGTTCAATATAGCTGAGATGTTTGAACTGGGTTCTGCTCTTTCGATCAAGGTTGGAGGAATGCAGAGAATGCAGAGGATGTAGGAGTTGGGGTGCTGGAGATAGGAGAGCTGGAGTTGCTGAGCATGTATGCGGACAAACTGGAAACTGGACACAGGGATTTTCAGGAACACATAGACACATAGATAATTGCACACGTTACCTTACATAAGTACATTTCAGGATTTTAAGATTTTCGCCGTGTGATGAATACATTCACACTGACACTTAGTGTTATTTGTTTTTCTTGAGAAGCAGGGATAAGAGGGAGTGATGTTTTTCCTTCCACAGCAATAATGAATTATTGAGTGATTAAATTTGTATGTCTGATGTTTACATAGAGGGTCAAAATAAAGGGGTTTATTACAATGATTGTTTATACTATGTTGTAAGTATAAAAGGAGGGAATTGTTAAGTTGTAATAATTCATTTTGACTTTGCACATGTACATAATACGTTTGTGTTTTAATAATACATATAGCAAGATATGATTATAGAAATATTAGGGAGAATATTGATATTGATATTGTTGTGTTATGAAGCATGGAGGTAATGTCTACTCTATGCATATGTCAATGGCAGAAGTAATGTGTTTATGAATATGTTTGTAATACCTGTATGTTTATGTTTGTTTATATGTATGCTGCATGAGAATGAAAGTTAGTTTGTTGTTTACATGTTGCCACGTGAGTTGGAAGCCGGTGGAAATCCGTGATGTTGATTGGAGCAGGAGTGTCACGTGAGACTTCCGTCGCCCAGGTGACCGGAAGTAGCTTGGTCAGCGGGATCATGACGTTTGACCCGGCTCATTACCTGTTAGCTGGCCCTAAACCAACCGCGGCGTACCATGCTCAACTCGCCAATGGACCTAACCTTTAGAGAAAGGTGTGAAAGTGGATCCTGATATAACGTGTATGCGAGATGAGATTCAGTCTCGAGACGGACGCTAGTTTACAAGACATCCCCTATCAGCAACGTTGCTTTTAGTCTGTGGCGTAACGCTCCGCTCGGCCCTACGATCGTAGCCCTAATTTACTGCTTATGCTTCTGCCATTAAATATTGTTAAAACGTAATCATCAGATTCGGATTCTCTTTTTATATCAAGCACGGGACCGCAGTTTCGAACCATACTTAACAAAACCCAGGAAAAAGGTTTTCTTTAGGAAAATCCACTATTGGTCTCTCTGTGGGCTGAAAATCAGTTTAAGAGCATAAAAACTAGATGTTGCTGCTTTGAGGCAGTAAAGTGATGAAAGCATCAGGTATTCATGCACATGTCATCAAACTTGTAAGAATTGTGTCCTAAAACACTTTATTTGGTTGAAAAAAAAAAAGGGTTTTCTGTAGGAAAATCTACTTTTGGACTCTCTGCGGGCTGGAAATCAGTTTAAGAGCATAAAAACTAGATGTTGCTGCTTTGAGGCAGTAAAGTGATGAAAGCATCAGGTATTCATGCACTTGTCATCAAACTTGTAAGAATTGTGTCCTAAAACACTTTATTTGGTTGAAAAACAAAAAAAGGGTTTTCTGTAGGAAAATCTACTTTTGGACTCTCTGCGGGCTGGAAATCAGTTTAAGAGCATAAAACTAGATGTTGCTGCTTTGAGGCAGTAAAGTGATGAAAGCATCAGGTATTCATGCACATGTCATCAAACTTGTAAGAATAGTGTCCTAAGACACTTTCTTTTGTTGAAAACCCAGGAAAAAGGTTTTCTTTAGGAAAATCCACTATTGGTCTCTCTGTGGGCTGAAAATCAGTTTAAGAGCATAAAAACTAGATGTTGCTGCTTTGAGGCAGTAAAGTGATGAAAGCATCAGGTATTCATGCACTTGTCATCAAACTTGTAAGAATTGTGTCCTAAGACACTTTCTTTTGTTGAAAACCCTAAAAAAAGGTTTTCTGTAGAAAAATCTACTTTTGGTCCTCTCTGCGGGCTGGAAATCAGTTTAAGAGCATAAAAACTAGATGTTGCTGCTTTGAGGCAGTAAAGTGATGAAAGCATCAGGTATTCATGCAAATGTCATCAAACTTGTAAGAATGGTGTCCTAAGACACTTTCTTTGGTTTAAAACCCAGGAAAAAGGTTTTGTTTAGTAAAATCCAGTATTGGTCTCTCTGTGGGCTGAAAATCAGTTTAAGAGCATAAAAACTAGATGTTGCTGCTTTGAGGCAGTAAAGTGATGAAAGCATCAGGTATTCATGCACTTGTCATCAAACTTGTAAGAATTGTGTCCTAAAACACTTTATTTGGTTGAAACCCCAAAAAAAGGTTTTGTTTAGTAAAATCTACTTTTGGTCTCTCTGCGGGCTGGAAATCAGTTTAAGAGCATAAAAACTAGATGTTGCTGCTTTGAGGCAGTAAAGTGATGAGAGCATCAGGTATTCATGCACTTGTCATCAAACTTGTAAGAATTGTGTCCTAAAACACTTTATTTGGTTGAAAAAACAAAAAAAGGTTTTCTGTGAGAAAAATCTAATTTTGGACTCTCTGCGGGCTGGAAATCAGTTTAACAGCATAAAAACTAGATGTTACTGCTTTGAGGCAGTAAAGTTATGAAAGCATCAGGTATTCATGCAAATGTCATCAAACTAGTAAGAATACTGTCCTAAGACACTTTCTTTAGTTGAAAACCAGAAAAAAAGGTTTTGTTTAGTAAAAATCCACTATTGGTCTCTGTGGGCTGAAAATCAGT
>JAYMGU010000161.1:0-15065 GCA_036178185.1 Liparis tanakae
GCTTCCCGACGTCCTACAGACTCGGAGCCTGGTACCGTTGGATCCGCAACGGCCTCAGGAGCATACAAGAAATGCATCACGAATCGGCTAAGCTCTCAGACCTTCAGAAAAAGTTATTCAAGAAAAAACGTTTCGGGTCGGAAAAGCAAATATCGGGCACTTCCAAGGTCCCACAGCCTCGGTCCCATGAGCTTTATTAGCGCAATGGTCGCTTCAGTGGGGTATACCCTGTCGGCGGGGCTCTCGACCGCCCGGGTTCAAAAGTATATAGCCGACGGTCAGTCCGTATTTTGAATCCCCATTTTGGAACCTTTTCCAAAGTCCAACATCTTCGGGGGTGGTATGGTTGGAAGCGCAAGGGCCGAATTATGTCAGGCGGATCCAAACAGATTTTCTCTAGGACCTTCAGAAAAAAAGATAGAGGCCGGCGCGCCGTCCCGCGTGGTTTTCATCCCTTATTCTAACCCTAACCCTAACCCTAACCCTAACCCTGGAAAAACCACATTTGTGAATCCAGCCACGGCAGGGGAGTCTCATAAAACCCACACGTAAATGTGGCGCTATTGCGTTTGTGAATCCAGGCACGGCAGAGGACTCTCAAAAAAGCAACACGTAAATGTGGAGCTTTTCACAAATAAATGCAGTGCGATCCACAAATAAATACATACAAATGAAGAAATATATGTGTTTTTTTTTTTTACATTTATTGTAAATCTTTCTGTGCATTTGTGAATCTTTCTGTGCATTTGTGAATCTTTCTGTGCATTTGTGATTATTGAGACTGATCTGACCCCATAAATATGTCTCTTTCAACATTTTGGGTTGCCGACCTCTGCCCTAACCCCAAAGACAAGATGAACAGGTACATGGAGCAACCTGTTCTTTTTCTCTGGAAGGAACAATCAGAATCAGAATCAGAATCGTTTTTTATTTGCCAAGTAAGTTTGCACAAACAAGGAATTATTTTTGGTAAAGTGACTCAGTGTTTACAACACAAAACAAGACGAAACATGACACAACACACAACAACACAAAAACAACAACAAGAACAGTGCAGTACAAAACAAACAGTGCAAAAAAAGTGCAACGGTTTAAGAGGTAGTTTTATTTAAGTGACTTCAGTGTATACAATGCTATGTACAGTAGCTGTAAAGCAGGAGTGCAGGAAGTGCAGTGATTGATGTATATATGTATATATGTATATGCTACAGGAGTTATTGTTGAGTAGTGAGACGGCGAGTGGGAAGAAACTGTTCTTAAGCCTGGAGGTTTTGCTGAACAGTGACCTATAGCGTCTGCCAGAGGAGGAGTTTAAATAGTGAATGTGAGGCTCCTACTAGAATATAATAATAACAATACAATCTGGACGATTGGAATAACATGTCTTGGGATCTTTAAACAATGGGATAGAGTATTAAAACCTTGACTGCATGCAGCATAATTGTGTTATACTATGACCACACAGTGGCAGTCATAGACCAAGGAGGAATGGAGGAGCGTTTTTGGCTGTAATGCAAAATCCAACCAGAAGAGATTATCATGCTGCACATGTACTGATCCGTGGAAACCATTGGGCTGTAGAATAAAGGTTACACCTGTCCACACTGGATATGATGATGTATCATTTGATATATCTGGAACACTGGGTCAATTTCGTACATCTTGTTGTCTGCATCTCCTCTCTCTGTTTCTCTGGTTTTGGATTGAAACAACTGCAGATATCACACTTGTTTACACAGCAAAGGTTACAGCTTCTATCTGGAGACGTTATTATTTCATCAACGAGCTGGGTTACGGGTGAGCAGCGTTATCCTCTACTTACGTTCAAGATACAACGAGCTGCAGCGACTACTACAGCAGCTAATACTATCATCATCTCTCTGATGATGATAGTATTTAATTACGATAGTGTGTGTGTGTGTGTGTGTGTGTGTGTGTGTGTGTCACCACTGAAGCAATAGCTTCTCTAGTTCAAACCGTCCATCACAGAAAGCTGTTGCTTGCGTCATCTCCAAGGGTATGAAGCTCAAAGGCAGACAGGAGAGATGATACATCTCACTACGTAATATTGCTTGTGTACATTTGACGTCTTCCGCAACACGCACGACACTGACACAATGTCTCGTAAAATCTTCCATTTTTCATACTTTGTCTTCTCACCCCCACCCACAAACTAATGTTCTCCGTGAGGCAACAGAAATACGGTTAACATATTAGTAAGAGGAAATGCGGTCATGATGCGAGCTTCTATTGCAAAGTGACCCCAGTCAGTTCTCAGCGTTGAGTCTCCAACAGGCGGCGGCGCCTATTCGGCTTCTCCCGTGTCGGTCTTAATAAGAAGTATGGACTCCGTCTGATGTTGGAGAAGAAGATCAACCAGCTGGTGGTAAAACGGATAAGAATTAACAGCGGTCCCATCTGAGGCGCCTCTGACTTTTTTGGACCACATCAAACTAGCCTCTCTTTAGTGGAGAGTGTGGCGAATAAGAGCCTCCGGTAGTCGGGGGACGTGGCGTCCTCTATCTCGACCGAGCATGAGGTTTCCTCGACGCGGCTTTAAAGAAAAAAGCCCAACTCCTGATCAAGTAGTTCTTGTTCTTGTTCTTGTTCTTCTTCTTCTTCTTCTTCTACAGTAACCCAGTGGGTCGTCAGCTGGGCTTCATCTCCTTAATTAAGATTGGGTGCCGGCAGCTCCGAGGTAATCATGGAATGTGACCCGATGAGCAGGTGGGAATATCAAAGACATCACCGCGACCTCATCGCTCCTTTGGGAATCCTCATGGTGTCATTATTTTGTGGGCACAAACTCTAATAATTAAATCATATTGGTGGACAAGGCCATGCCACTGATTCAACACGCCACCAGCCTGAGGGTCCTTGGTTGGAGGAAGCAGTGGAGAGAGACTCTTTAATTAAGCTTTTTATTTATCTGGAGAATTGACTATCAAGTTGATAAAATCATTGATTATTGTTAGTAGGAGATTAATAATGTGCTTTTGGGCTGGCTTTCTGTTCATACACATTGCATACGTACCCAATCGAAACGTGGAGGGATGTAAGTAATTTGAAGCCACAAATTACATTTTGATAAATAACATGGCTTTCAAAAATAGTCCTATTTTATCTATTTGGCTGCCATAACCCTTTTTCAAAATGTTAGCAGTACTAGGAATATAATCGATCTATTTCATTTCTTTTCAAAACTTTGGGGTCATTTAAGTAAGTGACTATTCTCTGGTGTTAATGAAGTAACTCCAGAGGTGTGTAAGGCCCATCTCCAGTGTTCTAGTGGTACATTGTGTTATCGCCTTAGAAGGCTAGCGGAGGGTAGAAAACACTCCAAACGCTTTTGATGTGGCGCAGCTGAAAACAGTTATGCTGCTGAAGCTAGACAACTGGCCTTCCTTTGAGCCACAAGAAGAACTACTTTATTATTTACAATAACAATCATTCATTATAAGCATGTAAATGTCTTAACTATATTCTTTATTAATTTTGCAATTCATTGCATTCATTCATTAATTCATTTTTTGGAAGTCCTTTTAGTTTATTGATCTTTTTCCGGTTCCGGTATACAGAGGGGGACGCTGGCGAAAATTAACGCTCCGCCTGGTCCGCTTTTTGTTTTGTTTGTTTTGTTTTGTTTTACCCTCTCCCAATCCGCACCCACGCTATTTCTTTTGTTTTGTTGGCTGTTTTGTTTTGTTTATTTGCTACCTGTCGCTCCTGCTCTCCGCTGTGCCGCAAACAGCTGTCTGTCTCCCGCTAGCTGACAGCTACCCGCGGTCTTGCCGGCTCCCTTGCCGGCTCCCTACCGGACCCTCCTGCCATCGGGTCCCAGCGGTTCAGCTCCGACGCCTGTCTACTGCGGCTCGTGGGACACTCTCCTGCTCTCCCCTCCTCCTCCTCCCCTGGACACTTAGCTTGCGGGCCGCCGGTCCCCCGCTAGCCGGGCACTACGAGCCAGCCTCTCACCTGCCGCCCACTTCAACCACCCCGGCTGTCATGACTCTGCTCTACTCGTCCGCACAACTCCTCAAACTGAACTACGCTCCGCTACTCGTGCATTGCAGCCATCGCAGCACATGGATTCTCCGCGTTGCCGTTACATCCACAGAGCCTCCGTAGAAAGTTTATTTACTCCATGCCTGATCGCTCCACTCATTTCATCCCTCACTATGGTCCGCACATCGCTTCGCGAACTATTGCACGCCCCACCACCCCACCCCGAACAGCGCTGCCTGGCTCCGCCCACTTCAAAAGTATCCCACCATGCAAACATTCACCTCAAGGTTGCTCTGTTCAACACCGTTCCATCAATAACAAGGGCCTCTTACTAAACAAATTCATCACAGACAATAACCGGGACTTTCTCTGTTTAACCGAAACCTGGCAAACACCACAAGATTACTTTTCACTAAATCAAATCACTCCCCTGGATATTCATACATTGACAAGCACCGCCTTCATGGGCGTGGTGGTAGCCACAATCATACGCAATAACGTCAACACATTTGCATTAACCATCTGCTCCATCCTCATTCGAACACCTTGCTTTTAAACTGTCTGGTCCCAAACCCCTGGTCACGCAGCCATTTATCCCCCCCCTAAACCCAACCCTGCTTTCCCACTGAACTATCCGAATTCCTCACGAGCTCTGCCATTTCTCATCCATCCTGTTACTTGGTGACTTCAACATTCACGTCGACTCTCCTGACTCCACAAGCACCAAAGAACTCCTGGACATCTTCAACAATTTCAACATCACCCAACACGCCGACTTTCATACCCATAAAAAAAGACATACCTCGATCTGATCTGCACCTCCGCATTACAATCTCCAATCTCACCAGCATTGACCTCACCATCTCTGATCACCTGGCTATCACCCTGGACATTGACATCCCCATCCCCCTTGTGAAGCAGAGTGCCATCATTACATTCCGGAACATCAAATCCATCAACCTCCCCTCGCTCTCCTCCTCTTTGTCTGCTATCGTCTCTGCCTCTGCCCCTATTCCGACCGCCTCCCCCACTACTCTGGTCGATTACTACAACCATGCACTCTCCTCCTGTCTTGGCCTCATCGCCCCCCAAAAAACCAAGCTCGTCTCCTTCACCCATTCCACCCCCTGGTACACTGACCATCTCCGCCAACTTAAAAAGCAGGGCCGTCGTCTCGAACGACTTTAAAAAAAAACTGGACTCACTGTTCACCTGGATGCCTTCAAACTCCACCTACAACAATACAATGATGCCCTCAACGCCTTTGTCCTCTCACTACTCTTCTATCATCCAACCCGGGCTCCAACAACACAAATTGCTGTCCTCCACCATCAACAAACTCCTCAAACCCATAGACACCATCAACACTTCCTTCACCACCAGCAAATGCAACTCATTTCTATCGTTCTTCAATAACAAAATTACCCAAATACACAACCAGCTGGCTGCCTCCTCCTCCTCCTCCTCCACTACCTCTCCCCACCCCTCACCATGACCCTCCCCACCTCCAATCCACTCACTCTCTTCCTTCAATCCAATTAGTGATACTGACCTCTCCAGCATTGTCTCCAGCATGAAGACCACCACCTCGCGCCTCGACCCCATCCCCTCTTCCTCAGTCAAGGCCTGTCTCCCCTCACTCTCCCTTCTCATCACAAACATCATCAACTCCTCACTCTCCTCTGGTCTTATACCCCCCCCCACCACTTACGCTCTCTGCTGTCTCCCCCGTGCTGCCAAAATCCGGTCTTCGCCCCAACATCCCTAACAACTTCCGATCAATCTCCAACCTCCCATTCGTTCCAAAATCCTTGAAAGACACGTTGCATCTCAATTAAAATCCCACCTCAATCTCCATAATCTCTTCGAACCTTTCCAATCCGGCTTCCGCTCCCTTCACAGCACTGAAACCGCCCTAATGAAAATCACTAACGAAATACTTCTCTCTGCTGACTCCGGCTTCCTCACCGTCCTCATCCTCCTTGACCTCAGTGCTGCCTTTGACACCATCAACCATTCCATCCTCCTCTCCCGTCTCCATCACGACGTCACATAACGTGACATAACTGGCCCCGCTCTCTCCTGGTTCACCTCATATCTCTCAGACCGACATCAATTCATTGCCATTAACAACTGTAAATCTTCCACCTCCCTGTCTTTCACACGGTTTCCCCTAAGGGTCTGTGCCGGTCCCTCCTCTTCATCACCTACATCCTTCCCCTTGGCCAAATCATCCGTGCCGCCATGGTCTCAATTTCCACTGTTACGCCGACACCCAACTCTACCTCTCATCCAAGACCATCACCTCAGTCACCCCTCCACTCTCATCGCCTGTCTAACCGAAATAAAATCATGGATGCAACTGAACTTTTCAAACTCAACTGCAATAAATCTGAAATACTCATCATCGGCCCTGGGCTCCCCACCGCTCCGCCAAACCATCACTCTCAATATCGATGGCTCCATCGTCACCCCCTCCACCCAGGTCCGCAACCTTGGCATCATCCTTTACCCCACCCTCTTTTTCTCCCCATGCCAACCACGTCACCAAAACAGCCTTCTTTCATCTCCGTACATTGCACGCCTCCGGGCCCCCCTGTCCCCTGCCACCACTGAAATCCTCATCCACGCCCTCATTACATCCAGACTAGACTACTGCAACAGCATCCCATGGCTCCCCAAGAAAATCATCAACAAAATTCAATATGTCCAGAACTCTGCCACCCGTCTGCTCACCTCCACCCGTCGTCTCACCACATCACCCGGTCCTACAACAACTCCACTGGCTCCCAGTCAAATACAGGATGGACTTCAAGATCCTACTGCTCCTTACAAAGCCCTAAATAACCTGCCCCCCATATCTTTCAGATCTCCTCCTCCACGCTCCAACACGCTGCCTCAGGTCCGCAAAGCACTCTGAAGGTCATCAGGACCAAGCGCTGGACCTGGGGCGACGGCCTCTCGCAGCTGCACTCCCTCCCGGAACACTCTCCCCCTCCACATCCGAGGCTCCCACCCTACCTTTATTTAAACAAGCCCTCAAATCACATATTTTCCAACTTGCTTTGCCTGCTAACCCTCCCCGATACGACTCCCCCAGCTTCCCGTTGTTTTCCTCTATATATTTATTTTTTTATCCATTTGTTTCGTCTTGTCTGCTTTCTTCTTGTTTATTCTGTTCGTCTCTTTTTTCCTGTAAGCGTCCTTTGAGTACTGAGAAAACGCTATACAAATCGAAATTATTATTTATTTAGTAAATGTGAGTTTTCATGGAAAACACAAAATTGTCTCAGTGACCCCAAACTTTTGAACGGTAGTGTATGGCTTAAATATTACTTCTCATTGGGGAAAATGGTAATATGATTGTCCTATTGTTGATAGGGAAAATTTGCATGGCTCCATTATTTGACACCGTTCCTATGATCCAATAGCCTGGGTACTCAAAATGTTGAGGGCTGAACTAGCCCCCTCAACATTTTTGGTCGGAAGATTCGGTCTGGCATTGCTCCATTGGAGAAATTATCTCCGACCAGGTATTGGTCGGACCAATCACATTGTCTTCTGATGATGACGGGCATGTGATCCACAGTTACCACAGTAACGTAACCAACACGTCATAACAAAGTGGGTTGACTTTGTTTACAACAAACATGGCTGCGCTGGAGAGCTAAGATGTGTAGATTCTACCATTGAGTCTGTTTGAAGACCTCGACAGAGCATTTATTTTGAAGGAACAGAAAAGCGATAAAGGGATTTGAGATCGAAAATATGTTTTGCTGTCCTTCCCGGTTCAGGAAATGTTTAATTTATAGCTCCCCCCATAGTTGGGTCGGACCCAGGCAAATCTTGCTTAAAACGTCACATTTTCCCTTTGCCTGATTGGTTGTAGCTCTATCTAATTGGCAAGGGATTGTTTTCCCCTGGTTGGTTGAGACCTCCCCATAATCACGCCCACGGATGGATAACTCACATTCATAGAACTATGGTATACATTGTATAATGATCCAAAGCAAAGTGTATTTTGTATACAAGAACATATTGAATCTGCTTCAGAAAAATTTAAGTAACATTCAAATGTCATTCAAAAAAAGCATTTTAAACATTTCGGGGGGGTTCTTGTCAGAAAAAAAGGAAATCATACTGCCAGGCGGGGAATATTTTCAATTTGGTGGCGGATATTTTCAATTTGGGCTGATTACCTGGGTGCGGGGAATAAGCCAATTCCCTTCTCCCCTGGTTTTGGCCACTAGCATGCAGTTGAGATTAATATTCATCGAGGGCGGTATTAAATCTGCAGACCTGACGACAAGGAAGATGCTGGGAAACGAGCAAATCACATTCCGGTTTATGTTCAGTGTATTTTTTTTTTTTCTTCACAATTTGGGGGGGTTTTGAAAGAGACATTTCCGTAACAAAATTTTTGGGATGTTCGAAACTTGACCGAAAGCACAGGTAATTTCCCTTTTTTGACATTATGTTTGTAATATGATACAAATAGGTTGAAAAGTCACCATGGACTTTGAGCCAAAACAAATTTGGAGAAACCAGAACCATCCCTTTTTTCCATATCCTGAAATCCCAAAATTTGCGGGGGTTTCATTTTAAAGCTTGTATTATTGTTTGTCCAAGTCCATTTTTAAAGAATATCTGTAAACTACCAAATTGGCCTCCCAAAAGGGGTTTAAAATTTTTTCAAGTTGCTCCCCCACTTTTGGGTGAAGAGGAAAAAACGAAAAACAAAGTCTTTAAAGAAGAAAAAAGCAGACAATACCCCTTCAGACGGACATAACAAAAATTAAAAGGGGGGTGCAGAAGTGTATACATTTCTAAATGAATGAGCTCCAAGTTGTCTGATCAACTGCGGTTCAAAACTTTTTTGACAAAAAAGCTTTGGATGAAGTGTAAACCCCCAGAAGGAAAAATGTCCTCTGCTGTTTCCAATCCTTTGGGGGTGTGAAAAAAGAGCTTTCTGTTTAATTTGAATGAAGTATATATAGAGGGCTGAGCCCTGAATCCCAGCTGGTGGATGTACCCACCCCTGCGGGAACCAGACACACAGACAGACATGAGGTCGGGGTCCCGGCCCCTAAATGTTAAGATCCATGCTCTGTGTATTTTAAAAATATTCAACCTCAAAAAAACTGATGACTAGCCTGTTTTTTCCCTTGGTGCCTTAAGCTTTTTAAATTAAAAGCTTTTAAGGTGAACTGCGAACTCCATCCATTTCCCGATGCCTGTCAGTCTTTGTGGGGGAAAGGAAATTGGGAAATTACAAAAACTGGTTATTGGCTCAAGCGACTTTTTGTTAAAAAACACAGATTTTTTTTAAAAAAAGTTGCTCGAAAAAAATAAATTAAAAATTTTTTCCCCCGTGCATAAAAGTTTTCATAGTTTTTGGTATTGACATGGTTCCAGTTTAAGGCCCGACACGGGGTGCACAGCACACAGATGAGTTCACTTCTTCAGCCTGAGCAGACGTCGGTCTGACACGCTCCCTAAACTTCTTTATTGTTCTTTTCATTATCTTCTTTTTATTGAAAGTAGGCATCAATTAGACATTTACAGATGTCTTTCAGACAATTGATATTGCATGTGCAGATTTTTTGATTGATGCTCATTCTAGCTAGTGACTTTTTGGGTCCCGATGTCTGCGAGATCCCGGCGAGACGATTTCACGCGACTCGTGACTCGTAGAGACAAGTGGCGTGTTTTAATGTCGTGCTGCTGGAGGACGATCAGCATCAGATCGCTCAGGAATGCAAAGGAGGAACACAAGCGGCAGATCGCATTGGGGATTATTAGGCATGCGATTACCTGCATCCAGTTATGTGCACCCCTGTTCATAGCATTTGTTCTCTTCTTCTTTGGCTCTCTGTGAAGGCGGTCAAATTTCTCTCTCCTCTCCTCCCCATGACCTTCCCTGCCTGCTTGGCTCCTCTCATCATGTCTCGTCTTGTCTTATACTTGAGGCTCTCTCCGCGCTCATCGAACTAAAACCATCGACGTGATCATCTGGTCACTCGCGCAATTGACACCATCTTCCTCGTCATTGACGAAGCTCGGTCGGGGAACCTGCCCGTCCTGCCGGGACGTCTGCAGCTGGTGACACGATGGAGCGCGTAGGCGGCGTGGTGTGTCGTGTGCCTAGCTGCCCTTCCATGGAGGCGTAGAAGACATTTACCTTCGGAACTAAGATTACAGGATTTCTGCTTGGATTTGGCGCTGCCCTGGTTTATCGGGGAAAATTTAAAGGAAACGGTGAAGCTGGTTAAAAGCCCCTAAGGCCTGGATCGATTTGGAAACCTATTGGAAAATGGGAAGAAAATTGGAGGTATAGTAGCTGCGCAAATTGAATGCAGCTACTGGAACCAAACAATCCCAAACGTATCTGCTTTCGCTCCCTCAACCCGAACGGGCCTGGGCAAGGCCCTTCCTGGAACAACAACTCCCTGTCATGTTTAAAATGTTGTGCTTATGTGCTAAGGTGTTTTTTCTGCTCCCCTGTACCCCGCTTAGGGGAAAGGAGTCTGGGGTTGTTTTTCCCCCTCTCCTCCCCTCATGTTATGCTGTATTTTTCATCCTTTTTGCCATTTCGTTTCCTCTGTCCTGTACTCTAGGAATGACAATAAATTGAATCCCAAACAATATTTATAGCATTCTGTTTTTTGTCATGCTGCATTAAAGGACTGTATTAAATGTCATTGTAAAAGCCTTAACCGAGCCAACCGGTGGTACAGGTATGTTGCATGTTTTGGAAACATTGGAACAAGTGTTTGTGTTTTTAGTTTGACCACAAGTGACTTTTTAACTGCAAAGATTGTACCTGTGTCCTTTTATTGTATTTTATATATTTGTGTTGTATTTTTGTTTGTTGCTTCATGGATTCATAAGTCTGGGATAATAAAATTAAAATAAATGGTATACCCTTTCTAAATCATTGGCAGTCTTGGCTTAAAAAACTCAACTATCACAGTAAATACAGGTGGGGGAGTGGACCAATGGGTCTTAATAAACGACTTTAAAGAGGCGTGAGCACCGGCTCCTCTGGCCTCTTGACCCCTCAGTAATCACTCAACAAAATGTCAACGTTCTGCCTCCGTCTCAAAAAAAAAGCAGCGTAAAAATGGATTAAAAAATCCTGCCATTGGCAGCATCAATTCCAGCACCGAAAGCGGCGGAGGTTTTCCAGATCCCCACTCGTGTCAGCAAAGTGGGGCCTTGACCTGGGGGGCAATTTCAATGACATCTGGTTCCTGACAGGATATTGTGATAAACATTGTTGATTTCCTGGAAGTCGGGGTTTATTACACTTCATCTCCCAAGGGAGAGGCACGGGTGGGAGGGCCGCCCCTAAAGTTGAGCTGATTGCCGTGAGGCCCTGTGGATCAATTTGAAACGGGTTTGTTAACATGCACTTTTAGTAGAAAAATCCAATTTAGCGGATGTCATCTTGTATAAAAAAATTATATATTTTAGCTAAGCTCAATCAGATGCTTTAAAAAGACATTTTCAGGTCATCAAAATGTTACCGTGCTTCCACTGTCAAAGGGTTTTTTAAACGTGGCCACAGAAAAAAATCTAAAATTTTTCATTTTCTCTCATTAACATCCAGGGTTGCATCCTTCAATTATTTTAGAAACAAAACAGTTTCCCCTTTTATAGGATCTGGGATTTATAGGATTTGTGTGGCTCGAAATAACCTGCAGTCGATAAATTGATCTGAACTTCCCTAAATGGTTTTAGTTTTCTGTACTTTGTTTTGCTATTAAATTTCCCTGGGTGGGCCCAATTAAAATTCTAACTCACTGAAGATTGAAAGAATAAATAATTAATGTGCTTATATAATGGGAGTTAAACGGGCTCATCAGTGATGTAGGAGTATTGTCCTTTTTTTCCTACTTGTTTTAAAGCGCTCTGATTGGTCCCTTCCAGGCGGTGAGTATCTCACCTGCAGCACTATGGGCTGAGCTCAGAGCTTCTTCAGGGACCCTAAGCCTTACCTAACCCTAACCTATAGGGGCAACATGTGACCTTGCCCTTTGTTTTGGGGCCCGCTGTGATGAGATTAACATCTTCCTCAAAGGATGGTTGGGGTCAGGTAGCTTCACATTTAAGAATATACTTTTTGTTGTTTTTCCCTGTTATTGTGTGCATTATATTATTTTAAAGTGGAAAGGTCACGGAAGGTTAAAAAGCTTCAACAAGGGCATCTCTGCACCTGGGATGATCGAGTAGAGGATCGTGACACACAAGGAAGTGTTTATGCCCCCCCCCACCTCCCCATAGAGGTGTTTTAGCAAAACTCCTATATTCTCACAGCCCAGTAAAACAACTATAAACCTTCGGCGTGCTAAAGATAAGGACATGGTCAGGCGTGGCCGTGTGGCTGGGTCACCCGGGGGCTCCTCCGGACACACACACTCCATGCGTTCTATATGTGGGCATTCTTATTTACTGAGGGGCCTCTTTTATGGCCCTCCTGATAAAGTCCTGGAACACCACGTCCCATCCCCGGGAAAAGATAAAGTATCACCTCCCCTGCTCTGTAGAAAGCTGACAGGAAGGTGTCAAATAGAACATATCTCTTCCTTTTCCACCTTTCACAACATATGTTCTCATCGGCGGGCCAGCCAGGACTAATGAATATTCATACAACAGCGGAAGCAGAGGGGTAGAACCAATGAGAAGACACCGCCCTCTTTGTCTCAGACCAATCAAAGTGGTCTTGAGGTGTATTTCAATGGCCGCCCGCTCTGTTCTGCACCCTTTCCAGCTCTGAGGCCTTGAACGGTGTCAGCTCTGAACTTTGGTCGTCTGAATGACTGTCTGTTTTGTATCATGATTTTGTATTAAAAAAACTTTATAGATTTAAAGTAAAAGTTTCCCGCTGTTTTCTTCCAGTGATATCCGTCCAGGTGTGTTCAAGTCCAACCTCAACACTTTCAGCTAAAATAAACCCTTTGAAACATTATCGGGTCCTCTTTTGCCACATCTGGATTTTAAGTCGGGAGTATGAACCCATGTCTTTTGCTTGTTCTTTCAAAGCAGCATCGAGACATTTGTAAGCGGGGGCGGAAACATTCAGACTTTGAGTAGATCCCCTCAGTCCATCTGGACCATTTTTTCGCCAATATCTCGTGAAAGCCACAAGGACATTTCGTTAAATCTGAAAACGTCCCCTGGACTGAAGGGAACTGATTTTTTGGGGCCCAAAGGGCAAGGTCACTGTAAATTCACATCGGAACCATTCTCGTATATCTAAAGAACACCTGGAGGGACAAAAGTCAAGGTCCGTTGATGTCCTATCACATGTATCAATTATCCCAGAAAATATAATAAAAATGATGACATTTTGGACAGGCGTGCGTGAACTCAACCTGGCCCCGGGTTTGGTAGGGTCGACCTTGATGTAGTGATTCTAGTTCCGGCCGAGGAGGAGATGGTGCCTGGGGCCCGGAGGAAGGCCCTGGCCCATGGAGCTTTCTCTGAAGCAGCAGTAATAGTCAATGATGGCCAGACGAGTCTGGGATACAACTGGTTCTGACTTTGGCCTCTGATCATATAAATGTCCATTGGAACTTCTTGTTCTGCCTTCCGTTGATCACCGCGTCTCCGTAATGGTTCGCTGGCCCCCAGCCAAGCTTGCTGAGTATTTTTTCTATTTCCGTGTCTCTGAATTTTTTCTCGCAGCACACAACAAAGAGATGAATGCCATGCCAGTATTCCCTTTATGATTACCAGTGTTCACCTTGAGGCGGGCAGCAACTGATTTTAATGTTGGGGCAAAAAATGAATACTTCTCCCCATGTCCTCTCCTTCTAGGAAAGACACAGCCATTAGTCACTCTGGCTTTGACTGGTGCTGGAGTCTCGTGGGGAGCATGTTGGGCCAGGAACTACATATATACTAAAGACATGGAAATAATAATTGTGAGGTATCTTTTTCCTGGTGGTGACCTTCTTTATAATTATAAAATGGAACGTGCTCTGAAACCCGGCGACACAATTTTTCCTCGGGTGTTTCAGTCGTCTTTGAAAAACAAATATTCTCCCGACAAAACGTATTCATTGCATATGGTTTTTGTTTTTAATGTTTTTTTTATGTTCTTCCCCAGAGGGAGGATTCTGCAGTCGAATAATGTTTTACTCTTCCTTTTTCTATTTTTTGGCGTTAATAACATGCAACATCAATCGTCAATCTGTCGTCTGATTCCCGGGGAAAGTTGCAGCTGCCGACTCTTAACAAGCGAGTCCTCTTTTTATCTACCGTAGAATTGAAACTGGGAGATTTGATCTGGTGTGATGGGAAAAATGCACTGGAATGCAAACATGCTGAAGTTGTGCGATATAGCCGTAAGGAACAGATAACTATTTAGAAATTCTTTTAAAAATGGATATTTTTTATGATGTTCTCTTTTGTCAGATGCCATTATAATAATTGATTCAATTCAATTCAGTTTATTTGTATAGCCCAGTTTCCAAATTACAAATTTGTCTCAGAGTGCTTTTTCAATCTGTACATGACATCCCCGACCCAAAACCTCACATCGGACCAGGAAAAACTCCAAATAACCCTTCAGGGGGAAAAAAAGGGAAGAACCCCTTTAGGAGAGCAACAGAGGAGGATCCTCCCGGATGGACAGATGCAATAGATGTAATGTGTACAGAAGGACATATTTAGAGTTAAAAATACATTCAAGGGAAACTGAAGAGTTTATCAATAGTTCATATTTAGGCATATTCACGATGGAGAGTTTGGAACCTCCCAAGTGGAGGGGGCGGAGTCCCAGCAGGCAGTGGCACGCTGGCGACAGGAACTCACAATCCAACCATGAAGGTCCATCAGCAGATGGAATCTTTCGTCTCAAGGGTCCATGACCCCATGAGACGTAAGTCAGAAGGACTCGGGAGAAGCAGAGTTAGTCATGTGTGATGGAGATGAAGATTCATCCATAGGAGAAAAAAAAAAGGAGAGGTGCTCAGTGCATCCCAAAGGTCCCCAGCAGCTATCAGCCTCAGCAGCATCTCCAGGTGGGCCAGGTGACCTGATCAGCCCTGACT
>JAYMGU010000162.1:0-24209 GCA_036178185.1 Liparis tanakae
AACCTAACCCCCTAACCTAACCCTAACCTAACCCTAACCCCACGTCTGTACAGATTAAGTTCTGAGGACCTTTTCAACACTATCCCTATCTCTAACCCTAACCCTAACCCTTACCCATGTGGTCTTCATCCCTTATTCAAATCTTAACCTTAACCTTTACCCTAACCTTAACCTTTACCCTAACCTCAACCTTAACCTTTACCCGAACCTTAACCTTTACCCTAACCTTAACCATTACCCTAACCTCAACGTAACCTTTACCCTAAACCTAACCTTAACCCTAAACCCTAACCCTAACTTGCCTTAGACCTGACCCTGACCTCAAGCCTGACATCAACCATTCCTCCACATATAATCATCTTAACCCTGGCCTTGACCCTAACCCTGACCTCAACCAATTTGCAAACCCTTCCTCTTATTTATTTTCCCCCTTTCTCCCCCCCCTCCCCTCCCCTCCCCTCCCCTCCCCCCCCCCCATCCCCATCCCGGGTGAAAGATCTACGTCATGGTATTACTAAATAGCATTCGCCCGGCCAGTGCATTTCCTTGAGTCTCCATTCAACTGCCAAGCCGTCGAGGCGAGCAGGGAGACTCATGAGTATATTCATTCACCTAACCTAACCTAACCTAACCTAACCCCCTAACCCTAACCTAACCTAACCTTAACCTAACCTAACCCCTAACCCTAACTTTAACCTAACCTAACCTAACCCCTAACCTAACCCTAACCCTAACCCTAACCTAACCCTAACCTAACCTAACCCTAACCCTAACCCTAACCTAACCTAACCTAACCCTAACCTAACCCTAACCCTAACCACTTTGGCTTCGACGTCCTACAGACTCGAGCCTGGTACCGTTGGATCATACGGCCTCAGGGCATACAAGAAATGCATCACGAATCGGCTAAGCTCTCAGACCTTCAAAAAAAGTTATTCAGAAAAAACGTTTCGGGGTCGGAAGCATAAATATCGGACACTTCCCAGGTCCCACAGCCTCGGTCCCATGAGCTTTATTGTGCGCAATGGTCGCTTCAGGGGTAGACCCTGTCCGAGGCTCTCGACCGCCAGTTCAAAAATATAGCGCCCGGGCGTCCGTATTTTGAATCCCCATTTTGGAACTTTTCCAAAGTCCGACATCTTCGGGGGTGGTATGGTTGGAAGCGCAAGGCCGAATTATGTAAGGCAGATCCAAACAGATTTTCTCTAGGACCTTCGGAAAAAAAAGTTAGAGGCAGGCGGGCCGTCCAGCGTGGTTTTCATCCTTATTCTAACCCCTAACCTAACCTAACCCTAACCTAACCCTAACCTAACCCTAACCCTAACCTAACCTAACCTAACCTAACCCTAACCCTAACCCTAACCCTAACCCTAACCCTAACCCTAACCCTTTCATCCCTTATTCTAACCCTAACCCTAACCCTAACCCTAACCCTAACCCTAACCTAACCTAACCTAACCCCTAACCTAACCTAACCTAACCCTAACCTAACCTAACCTAACCCTAACCCTAACCCTAACCACGTCTGTACAGATTAAGTTCTGAGGACCTTTTCAACACTATCCCTATCTCTAACCCTTATCCTAACCCTTACCCATGTGGTCTTCATCCCTTATTCAAATCTTAACCTTAACCTTTACCCTAACCTTAACCTTTACCCTAACCTCAACCTTAACCTTTACCCGAACCTTAACCTTTACCTAACCTTAACCATTACCCTAA
The DNA here is from genome assembly GCA_036178185.1 of Liparis tanakae. Lineage (NCBI taxonomy): Eukaryota > Metazoa > Chordata > Actinopteri > Perciformes > Liparidae > Liparis > Liparis tanakae. The sequence goes on from JAYMGU010000162.1 coordinate 1,723, forward strand.
CCTCAACCGTAACCTTTACCCTAAACCTAACCTTAACCCTAAACCCTAACCCTAACTTGCCTTGGACCTGACCCTGACCTCAAGCCTGAGCTCAACCATTCCTCCACATATAATCATCTTAACCCTGGCCTTGACCCTAACCCTGACCTCAACCAATTTGCAAACCCTTCCTCTTATTTATTTTTCCCCTTTCTCCCCCCCCTCCCTCCCTCCCCTCCCCTCCCCTCCCCCCATCCCGGGTGAAAGATCTACGTCGCGAGGTATTACTAAATAGCATTCGCCGGCCAGTGCATTTCCTTGAGTCTCCATTCAACTGCCAAGCCGTCGGGCGAACGCGGGGAGACTCATGAGTATATTCATTCACCTAACCCTAACCCTAACCCTAACCCTAACCCTAACCCTAACCCTAACCCTAACCCTAACCCTAACCCTAACCCTAACCCTAACCCTAACCCTAACCCTAACCTAACCCTAACTTCTAACCCTAACCTAACCCTAACCTAACCTAACCCTTCTTCTAACCCTAACCCTAACCTAACCTAACCTAACCTAACCTAACCCTAACCTAACCTAACCTAACCACTTTGGCTTCCGACGTCGTACAGACTCGAGCCTGGTACCGTTGGATCATAGCGCCTCAGGGGCATACAAGAAATGCATCACGAATCGGCTAAGCTCTCAGACCTTCAGAAAAAAGTTATTCAAGAAAAACGTTTCGGGTCGGAAAAAGCAAATATCGGACACTTCCCAAGGTCCCACAGCCTCGGTCCCATGAGCTTTATTGTGCGCAATGGTCGCTTCAGGGGTAGACCCTGTCGGAGGCTCTCGACCGCCGGTTCAAAGTATATAGCCGACGGCCGTCCGTATTTTGAATCCCCATTTTGGAACCTTTTCCAAAGTCCGACATCTTCGGGGTGGTATGGTTGGAAGCGCAAGGCCGAATATGTAAGGCAGATCCAAACAGATTTTCTCTAGGACCTTCGGAAAAAAAGTTAGAGGCCGGGGCCGTCCAGCGTGTTTTCATCCCTTATTCTAATCCTGACCCCGACCATTCCTCCACATATAATCATCTTAACCTCGGCCTTGAAACTTAACCCTGACCTCAACCAATTTGCAAACCCAGTCTGCAGCCCCTCCCCCCCCCTCCCTAACCCCCACCCTGACCCCCCCCCTGACCCTAACCATAACCTTTGGACCCTAACATAAACCGTAACCTTAACCCTAACCTCAACCTTAACCGTTGACCCTAAACTTAACCTTAACCTTAACCTTAACCCTAACCCTAACCCTAAGCCTATATATATTGACATTATTACACATGCATTCATTGAATATTGCTCTGTGTATTGACAGGCTGTAACACTGTAAGGGCCAGTCTGTGTCACTCTGGCTCCCTCTATAGGACGCTGGCGTTCCTGCACCAGCCACCAGTTTTTGGTTAAATTGCACACATAGTCGTGCAGAGGGGGCGGGGCCTGATCTTTGAGTGACGGGCCTGCTATTGAGGCTCGTGTTGTGTTGGCTGTTGGTGTGTGTGTGTGTGTGTGTGTGTGTGTGTGTGTGTGTGTGTGTGTGTGTGGTGTGTGTGTGTCTTTATTATATTGTGTGGCCCGAGACATGGAAGCACAGTCATAGTGTGGGGTCCAAAAATATTGTGGGGTCCAAAAGGCTGGACCCCACAATTATTACATAAAATTCAGTGAACAAATGGTTAAATATAGGCCCTGTGAAGTTTTTAGAGGTTTCCCCACAATACACATAAACCAACGTAGTGTGCTTGAGGTGTGCTTAGCTATAATTACTCAGTAGCCCCCCCTATGGAGCACAGGTGGTAGCGCAGGAACACACTACACACACTTGGCTCTACTGCGCATGCCCAACCACTTGGATCTACTGCGCATGCAAGCAGCGTCTTCAATTCAGGTTCAGGCTGCTAATGCTAAAAATTAATATTAAGGTAATACATCAATAAACAACATGGCAGCAAACAAAACCAAGAGAAGACAAGCTGATTATTATCTTTACTTCACAGAAGAAGAAGAAAAAAAAAAAAAAAAAAATAATAGGCATACAAATGAAACGTACATGTGTACATTTAGTCTTCGTTTAATCAATATTAAGAAAATGTATTAATACGTATCTATATGTGAATAAATGTTCACTTGAGAAACGGATTGTGTTGCTTGGAGAGGCCACGGGGACGTGCCTGGTGGGCGGACACAGAAGTCACATGCAGCAATACGACTAACGGGACGCGCCGGCTTGGCAAAACAAGCGCTCCTTGACTCGATTTCTGGTTGACGCGTCACCGACTGTCTCTGGCTGAGGAGAATGCACGCGGACCGGGATACAAAATAGGGTAAGAAATGACTGTAGTAGTTACGTTCGGTGTATTTCTGTCCGCTGAGCCGACATGTTGTCATTTAAATGAGGCTTTTGCTGACGCTAACGCTGTTGCCGTTCAGACGCTGTGACGGTGACCGGTTAGCGCTAAGCTAGCGCGCTAACGCTAGCGCTAAGCTAGCGCGCTAAGCTAGCGCTCTGAGCCCATGTCAGGGAAATTAGCTGCTATTAAAATGCATTTTCACAAGGCTTTGGTAGCGATATGACCACGTCTTGCAATTAACAGGAGCATATAGTTGTGTCTAAAACAGAGATGTGTTCTGCTATGTCACGTTAGCTTATTTTTTATTCCGTTTTTATCATTAGTTAACTTAATACAATTAAAAACTGACGAATATGACTCGAGGGAGGAGTTATCTGTTCAAAAATAAGCATGTTAGTGTTTTTGTGCATAAAGTTGGTGTAAATAATAAAAGTCGATGCAAAGGGACATATCAATAATTTAAATATGCAAGTGTGCGAACACGTGCAAGTAGATTACATGCAAAGCCACGCAAATGGCACAGTCAAGTTTTTGTCATATAATGGGGACCAGTGGGGAGGGTTCAGAATACCAGACTGACTCAGAATACCAGACTGACACGCACATCACCGTCAGTTGTGGGGTCCACGTAAATGGAACAATATGTAAATATTTAACTGACCAAATATTATATTTTCTGGTCATTAACTTAAAAACATTAGATATGACGTGCCGTAACCTGAACTCAGTTTCTATATTTGTAGTCATACCTGCTGATAGTCAACGGTCAAGTCCCTCCTGGCAGACCTCAGCTTTACTTATTATCAGCTGCAGTTTTAACAGCAGGCAACATATGAATCACAGATATCAGAGAACTTGGAATTGATCAAAAGTATGAATGATTTTGAGTCGGCTCGATGACCCGTTTGATAAAAAATGCTTGCTCACTCATTTGCTGTTTTATATCGTATCACCTCATGGTTATTGCTATTTAATTGAATAACTTTACTGCTGACCAGCTGATGAAATATGAATTTGAACTTCTTCTACAGAATGGACCACAGTCTTCTGGTGACGAGACCCTCATATCCTATGAAGGTAATCATGCTAGTCTTGATTAGTTTCTTGTGTTACTATGTTAGTTTTTAGTATGACTGAAGTCTCTCTCTCTCTCTCTCTCTCTTTCTCTTTCTTTTCCTCTTCTCTCTCTATATCTACAGTGGGGGGGGAGTATTTAGTCAGCCATCAATTGTGCAAGTTCTCCCACTTAAAAAGAGGAGAGAGGCCTGTAATTGTCATCATACGTAGACCTGAGACATGAGGGGAAAAATCCAGAAAATCACTTCGCTGATTTTTAAAGAATTTATTGGTATATTCCACATTCTACTATCCTGTGTTCCTAGTGCAGGTCTACATGTGGTCCTGGTGCAGGTCTACATGTTGTTTCTGGAGTCCTCTGACAGCTCATTGGTCTTGGCCATAGTGAGTTTGGAGTGTCACTGTTTGAGGCTGTCAAGTGTCTTTTATACTGATTTGAGTTCAAACAGGTGCCATTAATACAGGTAAGGAGTGGAGAACAGAGGAGCCTCTCAAAGAAGAAGTTACAGGTCTGTGAGAGACGGACATCTTGCTTGTTTGTTATTGACCAAATACTTATTGTACCCAGGAATTTACCAATTAATTCTTTAAAAATCAGACAAAGTGATTTTCTGGATTTTATTTAATTTTTTTCCTCATTTTGTCTCTCATAGTCAAGGTCTACCTATGATGAACATTACAGGCCTCTCTCATCTTTTTAGGTGGGAGAACTTGCACAATTGGTGGCTGATTAAATACTTTTTCCCCCACTGTATATAGTTCTACTTTGTATGCTGTTATAGGTTTTAAAGTGTATTTTAAATATTAATCACTGCAGCCCCCTATGTTTGTGTTCGACTTTAGAATAGGCCATGCACACTGCTTTAAGTTATTTGCTATTTAATAAATGTTTAATAGACTTATCAAATAAAGTCACTTTGTAACTTGTCAGTATCTCAACATACATCATTAATATAATTTCTAAATGCAGTCTCTTTTTCAATCTGAATTCCAGGTGACACACAATCAGGCTCCGGAGACGCCTTTAGACTGGACTACCTATGATGGATGTGACCCAAATAGAGCTACAGTCAGGTAATGGAGTATAGTAAACATTGTCTCTATTTATGTTGACCTGTACACAATGTAGCTCTATCAAGATAGGGATGTGTTTTCATTGCTTTTCTGATGCAGCATGTCAGTCAGCTTACTCATGGAGTCCCTTTGGGGCCCTGGTGTTTTATTCAAATTATAAGTGACTTAATATGATTTTAACAAAACATTTTAGGATCCAATCTCAAGTCAATACAGGTGTAAATGTCTACTTAATGAGCTGTAGTCATTTTCAAACAGGTATTTTGAACATGCCCCATTCTGCAGGCCATAATATGCTGTGGAGAGAAATTAATCTCACACACATTCTTGCTATCCTATCCTTGTGGGGCCCTGGCGTTTTATTAAAACTATAAGTGACTTAACCCTCGTGTTGTCCTGGGGTCAGAATGACCCCAAATTAAATCTTTAATTTAATTAATTTAATTAAATTAAATCTTTTGCCGTCAAAATATGTTTTTTATTCATCAAATGGTCTGAAAATAATGGGGGTTACTATGCTCTTCCTGATTAAAATACATTTGAAGTAATTTGATTGAATTATGGGTGATTTATTCAATTTAATAACGTCTGTTGTCCTCTGGGGTCAAGATGACCCCGCAGCACTTAGTGGTGCAATGGGGCCTCTTGTCCCCCATAATGCTTTCCAAAACATCTTTGATCTTGGATGTTTGATGTGTGGGTCACGCAATGGTTATGTCAACAACAGCAACAACAAAAACTCACAGGTGTTGGGCAGCAGAGGGCATTTCCACATTTCATTTAGAGAGACAGGCAGCACCATGAGGAGGCAGAAGCGCTATACTGCAGAGGAGGCTTGTGAGCTCATTTTAAACTATGTTGGGGAAAATAATGACCAGGAGGACAATCCTGAACATCCTGAGGAAGAATCAACGGAGGAGGAGGATTCAGGGTCAGAAGATAAGGAAACTAACGATGAGGTGATTGATCCAACATACAGACCACATGCTACTTCTTCCTCTGAAGAAGCCCCCACATCACCCGCTGCAGAAATGGAAGAAGGGTATGAAGTGAAGGAACATGATGATGTAGGATCTGAAGCTGAAATGGAAGATGTGTCAGAAGTGGAGGACTGCATTTATAATGCAGAGGAAGAATCAACTGCTGAGGAAGAATCTGAAATGGAAGATGTGTCAGAAGTGGAGGACTGCACTTATTATGAAGAGGAAGAATCAACGGATGAGGAAGAATCTGAGGAAGAGGACCCAGCTGCGAGAGAAGAATATTTCCAGTCAAAGGATGAAACATTGATCTGGTCTTCTATCCCTCCCAGTGACGGACGGCACATGTTGACAGCAGAGAGAGAGCAGAGAGAGACAAGCCACCATGGACCAACTGCATATTCAAGGTCTCGTATTGATGACATAAAGTCCACTTTTTACCTGTTTCTGCCCAAGTCTATTGAAGAGGTGGTGCTGAACATGACTAACAAGGAGGGGAAGCGTGTGTATGGCAACAAGTGGAGAAAGATAGATCCAATTGACCTGCAGGCATATGTGGGTTTGTTGATTCTCGCTGGCGTGTACCGATCCAGTAAAGAAGCCACAGCTAGTTTATGGCATGCCGAGTCTGGGAGGGCAATTTTCCGTGCTACCATGACACTCAAGATGTTTCACAAAATCTCAAGAGTGATTCGGTTTGATGACAAAGACACCAGAGCAGATCGCCGTGCACGAGACAAACTTGCTCCCATTCGAGAAGTTTGGGACAAGTGGGTGTCTCTCCTGCCGTTGATGTACGATCCAGGCAGCGATGTGACTGTTGATGAGCGCCTGGTCCCCTTCAGAGGTCGCTGTCCTTTCAAACAGTACATCCCGAGCAAACCAGGGAAATATGGGATAAAAATATGGGCAGCATGCGATGCCAGGTCCAGCTATGCATGGAACATGCAAGTGTACACTGGCAAACCTGCTGGTGCAGATCAGAAAAAAATCAGGGCATGCGAGTTGTCCTTGACATGACAGAAGGTCTCAGGGAAAAACGATCACCTGTGACAACTTCTTTACTTCACATGCCCTCGGCCTGCAGCTGCTGAAAAGAAAGCTGTACATGGTGGGGACAGTACGGAGGAATAAGCCTGAGCTTCCCCCTGCACTGGTGTCAAAAACAGACAGGGCTCGGTTCTCATCCAAGTTTGCCTTCACCGAGACCCATGCTCTGGTGTCCTATCACCCCAAAAAACCGAGAAACGTTCTTCTGATGAGCACTCTGCATCGGGATGCTGCTGTGAGCAACAGGGATGACAAAAAGACCAAAAATCATTGAAGATTACAATCACAACAAAGGGGGTGTCGATAACCTTGACAAGGTAATGCACATTTATCAGTCATAATATTATCTATCGAAATTGAATTTGTGTGTAGGTGAAAAAACTTACATTTCTGAATTTTTTTGGTTTGTTTCTTTTGTTTCAGGTTACCAGTGTGTACACGTGCAAAAGAATGACAGCCCGTTGGCCCCTTGTTGTCTTCTACAACATTATCGACGTGTCTGCATACAACTCCTTTGTCCTGTGGTCTGAGATCAAGCCAGCCTGGAATCAGGGGAAGTGCAACAGGAGGAGGCTGTACATGGAGGAGCTTGGGCGACAACTGGTGATACCTCACATCAAGCGACGCACGGTCAGCTTCAAACTACATTTCTGTTGCTCTTCCTTCTGTAGTGACCTCACAATCTGAACTATTTGTATTTGCACTGTGATTTGTTATAATAAAGTTTGACTTGACTTGACAGGTTATTCCCCGTACACCAGCCGCTGCCAGATTGGTTATGGAGATCCAGCAGTTCAGCTCCAGCTCTACCTCTGCAGCAGCTGCCCCTCACCCAGCTGCCCCTCACCCACCTGCCCCTCCTGGCCCATCTCCCAAAAGGAGTAGGTGCAAATTCTGCCCTCGCCAGAGTGATCTCAAAACATCGAAAATGTGCCAACAATGCAATGCATACATCTGCAAAGATCACGCCATTACTACCTGCCTCGCATGCAACTGAGGGCACATTCAGACATTATATTCTGAAATATAATGAAAAGTTAAAGGTTTTGAAAAGTTAAATGTTTTGAAAAGGAATGTTGACATGTTTTATATGTCAGGTATTGAGTTGGAATAAAGTTGGCTAAAAAGTTGAAACAGTGTTGGGTGATAATTTATACTTTATGCTTTATAAACAGCCAAACCAGTCGGGGTCATTTTGACCCCAGAGGACAGCAGGTGTGATTATGTGCTGCCATTAGAAAACTTGAAGTGTTTCAAAAACAGCATCCTCGCTAAACTTTGACTTATTACAGAGTGGTACATGTCAAATAGTCAAAATAATATAAAGTCAAAATAATTAATTGGTTTCATTTAATTTTCACTCAAAATCAGGGTATACTTTAAAAAAAAAAAAGGTCTATTGGCCCTAAATTCAAAAACAAAGAGAAAAAATGGTGGTAATGGGTTGGACTGAAGTAAAACTAAAGGTGCAAAACAGAATTGATTGACAATTTATACTTTATGCTTTAACTAACAGTCAAACCAGTCGGGGTCATTTTGACCCCAGAGGACAGCAGGTGTGATTATGTGCTGCCATTAGAAAACTTGAAGTGTTTCAAAAACAGCATCCTCGCTAAACTTTGACTTATTACAGAGTGGTACATGTCAAATAGTCAAAATAATATAAAGTCAAAATAATTAATTGGTTTCATTTAATTTCACTCAAAATCAGGGTATACTTTTTTTATAAACGAGGTCTATTGGCCCTAAATTCAAAAACAAAGAGAAAAAATGGTGGTAATGGGTTGGACTGAAGTAAAACTAAAGGTGCAAAACAGAATTGATTGACAATTTATACTTTATGCTTTAACTAACAGTCAAACCAGTCGGGGTCATTTTGACCCCAGAGGACAGCAGGTGTATGGCAAACGGGAGGACATTACGAGGGTAAAGATGCTCACCAAATTCCATAATACAGCCATCAGATTTCACTGCAGAATAGACTTCATCTTGAACCATGTTGCTTAACAGCTTCCAAAATTCGACTTTGACACCAGGTGGTGGAGGGATAGCAAATGCACATAGAGCCTGGACACGGGTTTTGCCAGGTTTTTGTGGAACACCAGACTTGAACTTGCAGATTGTCATGTGTTTCCACAGAAGTTTCTTACCAAAAAGGCCTTGACAATATACACAATGCAGGAAACTCTGTGCTTGAGAATCCTGTTTGGGTTGCTTCCGAGGAACAAGATCTCCAACACCAGTATTTATTACGTCAACATTGTGAGCAAAGTTGCCCCTATTTCTTAAATGTTCCAGATGCATCAGTCTTTCTTTAGAGCGTTTTGGGAAGGACAAAGCCTGTGCAACCTCTGGCTTGTCATGATGGGCACGCTCCAAATGCCTTGAGATTTTGCCAACTCCCAACTTGCAGTACAAACAATATTGTTTTTTGTTATACATTCTTGACCCATTCTCCTTTTTACAGACTGCAGGTATGACAAGGGAACCCTCTGGCTTTCCATCTTCTGTATGTGGGGAAGAGTCAGGACGATTTTTTTGAGGGCCAGAGTTTTTGGAAAGGGTGCTAGTGGATCCCCTTCCACCCTGTTTCGATGAGCAGCGGCCACTGTTTTTTGTTGTAGGACGGGATTCACTGCTCGACCGCTGCCTTTTACGTCTCATACCAGAGCTGCTTTCCTTTCTTGATGTTGAGCGTCCTCTGTCAACCACCTGCTTTAAAGAGCCATTGTTCAGTTCTGTCGGTGAGAGCCATCCATCTATGACTTTTAGGCATTTGAGCGTGTTCTTTGGCTGGTTGAAGGGCTCAAAAACTTCGCTTGTGTCTGTACCGTCAGAATCATCCTCACTAGTCTTTGGAATATATTCGTCTCCACTGCCGTCCGAGTACGGGTCAAAAAGCTCATCCGAATTGTAATTAATCCCACTCTCCATCTTTAAAAGAAAAAAGTTTTTACTTAAATTAAAGTCAGCACATTATTAAACATTTCCAATGCACACTTAACTTTCCACATGATGATGTAATGTAATGATGTGCACCATCAGTTAAGAAAAACTCAAGCAAATCAGTATTTCTCTAAATTGTGAGTGTTGCTCACCTGTATGCTTTTAGTTCTTCTAAGCCGGGGGACAGAACTCTGGGATTCATCGGAATCCGTGCCGTTGATAGAGGGATTCATTCCAACAATCTTTTGTCAGGGTTCTGGTGCATCCGAGCGCTATAGAATACAAACACAAATGTTTAAAGGGTGTCATATATTCCTTTTATTTCAGACTCATGTGCACGCATACGTACGCACATACATGCGTACACATACACATGTGTGTACACATACATGTACACCTGTAAAGAGACGTACAGCACCTCTAAAGAGAGCAGTTTTAACATTTGTACACATGTCACAATTACGTGCCAGCATAAGAGCTTGTGCATAAAGTTTGCAACACTGCTGTTGCACATCGTCATCATCGCTTAGATCATTCCTGATGATGTGACCCAAAGATCTAGCTTTGTCCACCACATTTAGCTCCTGGTCTCCCATATAAGTATATATATAGTGGGGGAAAAAAATATTTAGTCAGCCACCAATTGTGCAAGTTCTCCCATTTAAAAAGATGAGAGAGGCCTGTAATTTTCATCATAGGTAGACCTCAACTATGAAAGACAACATGAGGAAAGAAAATCCAGAAAATCACTTTGTCTGATTTTTAAAGAATTAATTGGTAAATTCCTGGGTACAATAAGTATTTGGTCAATAACAAACAAGCAAGATGTCCGTCTCTCACAGACCTGTAACTTCTTCTTTGAGAGGCTCCTCTGTTCTCCACTCCTTACCTGTATTAATGGCTCCTGTCTGAACTCATATCAGTATAAAAGACACCTGTCCACAACCTCAAACAGTCACACTCCAAACTCCACTATGGCCAAGACCAACGAGCTGTCAGAGGACTCCAGAAACAACATGTAGACCTGCACCACGACCACATGTAGACCTGCACCAGGACCACATGTAGACCTGCACCAGGACCACATGTAGACCATTAAGTAGACATTTACACCTGTATTAATCCTAAAATGTTTTGTTAAAATTATATTAAAACAGGCTTGGATACGATGTTGGCAAACATGAGTACATTCGTCAGAAATTGAGAGAGCTGGGGAGGCTTCTGATCTGCTCAAGGAAAACCACTCCCTTGAAGACCATTCAAGACCACATCAAACCTGAACATTTCATGCATGTTGTACAAGCAGTGAAACTTGTGGCAGGCTTTGACAGTGAAACGAATGCATACAAAAGCCCAAGTCTTGCTCTTAAAATTGGACATAGCTTGACAAAGATTTCACAGCTTGTTGAAAGCCGTGCAAATATACAGAAAGATTCCAGAGCAGCAAAGATGCTCGTACATTCCGCAGTGTGTACGGAGCGAGATGGAATGAACTAGTATCGGCTGCATCACTGAGAACACTTCAGGAAGCTAAGTGGAATACCCCTCTGTTGCTTCCATTCACAAAAGACGTCCAGACTCTCCACTCTTATTTAGATGTGCAACAACAACATGTTCAGAGTGACCTGTCCACAGAGGCATCCCCCCAGACATGGCCACAACTGGCAAAGATCACTTTGGCAAAAGTAATTTTGTTCAACAGACGAAGAGCAGGGGAGGTGTCAAAAATGCCTCTCTCTGCATATGTGTCTCCAAATCCATCAGAACCTCATGATGATGTAAATTTAGCCCTGTCCGACCTTGAAAAGAAACTCTGTCAGCACTTCAGGAGGATAGAGATAAGAGGGAAAAGGGGAAGAAAAGTTCCTGTGCTTTTGACCCCAGCAATGCAGCAAGCATTGGATCTGCTTGTCAGTAAACGGCAGGAATGTGGGGTTCTTCAAGGAAACACATACTTGTTTGCAAGACCATCGGCGTTAAGCTGCTACCGTGGGTCTGATTCCCTTCGGCACTTTGCCCAGGTCTGTGGTGCAAAAACTCCTGAAAGTCTTACCTCCACAAAACTGCGCAAACAGACAGCACCCTGTCACAAGTTCTTAACCTGAGCAATACCGAGCTGGATCAATTGGCGGATTTTCTCGGACATGATATAAGGGTTCATCGCCAGTTCTACCGACTTCCTGAGGGGACCCTCCAACTTGCTAAAATTAGCAAAGTTCTGATGGCGCTGGACCAGGGGCGCCTGTCCGAATTTAAAGGAAAGACCCTGGACGAAATCAACATCAACCCTGATGGTTCTTATTATTTAACTTTCTTTAAGTTTCTTCATCAAATATAACTTATCGCAAGTAAACAATTTGTGTATCTCCTATGCATGGGCATTATTCACTAACAGTTATTCTCCTCATTTACAACCCCCACCAACTCACAGAGATTGTGGAACTGGACAGCGGCAAGGAGGATGAGTGTTATTCAGACTCACAAAGGTAAGTTTATTTTATTTTTTATGATATTAAATTTGACTATGTATTCAAGGATGCCAGAGCACTTGCAACAGCAACGTTTTTAATTTCGGCCGTTATTCTCTGAATTGACGTATCAGCTGATATAACCGCACTGTAGAGCGTGGTTTAAAAGGAGAGCAACGATTTAAACATCTATTTGTCTGTGGTATGACTTATTCATTTAGAATTTCGCTTTTGTCTTTTCAGAAAGTCAGCTCTCATCCACTCAGAGAAGATGAGACCACAATGCCAGATGTGATGGACGCAGCACCTCAGGAGGCCCGATGACCTGCACAAGCCGCGTTGTCAACAAGAGTCTCCAAAAATTAAAAGAGGTAAAAGGGTTTTGAAGAAAATATTTCTTTCATATCAAACTTTATTACTGTACGTGTTCCTAGGTTGATAACTGGATCCGGTTTCATCCCTACCTAGGCGGCCGTGTCAATAAACACAAAAAAATGGAATTTCACATCCCATCATATTTGCTCCCCTTGCGAAGTTGTTGGTTTCCCATCTTATTCTGGAGGTTGAGATATTTAAAATGTGTCCCTGAAACGTTACAGTGACATTAAAGGGACTAGGAAAATGCTATAACAGCAGCAAAGGGAAAACATATGATCGAGTTATAAATACAAAAGAAACGGCATAGGTCAATGGAATCAGAATTATTGCTTAAATACTGTTGGATAGATGAAGTCAAATCACTTAATGCAAAGTAGTATTGCCTCTATTATTTATGAACTCTTCTAACAATCATCAGGTGATGGACTTGTACATTATATATATTTATTATCTCCAATAATATGTTGCGAAAGAAAAACTGTCATATTAATGTAAATTAAAATGGTCAGACTTTGATTGTCTCGCAGACAATCCAAACTTCAACATTTCATATAAGTTTCACTTTAAACGCCCCACCAGACATCCAGAACCCCTACCTGCCCATTTTGCAGTTCTCTCTGCTCTGGCACACCTGAACCAGCTGATGTTCAGCCTCATATAACAGTTGCTTATGACTTCACAGTTTATAGAAAATGTTATTTAAACATTATTTACACAGGTATAGTACTTGTATAACTACCAAGCTCTTTGGTATTTAATTAGTGTAATGAGCATTGTCTTTATTAATAAACGACCAGTTCAGACCCTACATTCTGAGCTGCATAATGGAATGACTCGCATCGTCGATGTGTGCTGCTTTTGCAGGACATTAATGTTGTATTGATAAATTGCAGCCCACTGGCTCTCACCCCATCCCATTGGCGTGTCATCCTGATGCTCTCCACATGGCCGATATGTTCATACGGCTACGGCCCAGTTAAAAACAGCTGCGCGCCTAAGCTGTATGCTGACGAGGAGCACCCTACACGCAGTTCCATAGCACGAGAATGGAAATGGAAACCTTGAATTGTGTTTCTTGTTCGACAGGTCGCCCACCATTCAAAGAAGGAAGTGGACAAAAGAGGAGATAATCTCAGTCGAGAAGCACATGATGTCCTTCATCACGCATGCGTGTACCAGGCAAAAGTGATTGTGATAAGTGCCTTGATGTTGAAAAAGCTGCTCTCAAAGATAGAACATGGTCGGCCTTGAAATTCTATATAAAGAACAGAATTACAGCGCTGAAGAGAACGGTTTGAATCGAGCATGGCTGTTGAGTTTTACGGTGTCATTGTTCAGTGTTTAGTGCAATTTTTTATGCAACGTTTTCGCATTTAGTGCATGCGATGTTTAGCATTTAAAGCAGTAGTGCATGGTTTAGTGTTTAGCATTATTGGTGTTGAGTGTCTGTTGACCACCACTCGTCTCTCCTTTTCTAATCTTTATTCTCTATAATCTATTATTTCACTTCATTGCCTTTAATTTCCTGTCACATTACCTCATTTTATAACCATATCTCTTTTTACAGCTTATCATTTTTATCTGTCATTTTCCACTAATCTCAGTTAATTGACATTTTAGCGGATTTATTTATAATTTAATTCCCCCCCCCAATTTGTACTCATTTGTTTATAATAAATATATTGAAATATTAAATATATTGAAATATTTAATAAAATTGTGAATTTACAATTTAACTGGCTCAAATCTCTCATTTGAAGCAATTTGTTTAATTCAACCAAAAGTAGGCGATCTTCTGACCTTTTTTCACTTTTGTCTCTGTCTAATGTTATGAGTTTTGTCCTGCAGTACTGCTGACATTATGAAAGGTTAATGATACATTTGCATGTACTTAATACTAGGTTTCATCAGGTACCAAGTTCACCAATAGCATCCCTATAAATTTATTAGGAGTCACAATGATAAGACTATGGTTGACTTGTATGGCTATTTATTTTGTTCATTCACAAAGTTTGATCACAAAATAGAAAATACCCTCGATATTAAAAAAACAGGACCTAAACCTATACCCAAATCGTCACGTTCTAGCAGATGGATATCGTGCTGCATCATGGTTCCACAGCATCGTGACAGTCAAAGGTGTTTGGGGTTCCCACAAAATGAGTTTAACCCGACTGTGTGTAAACTGGCCCTCAGAAAAGAATACAAACCAGACAGTGTGTATAGTGTCCTCAAATAACTAAATACCTGACGAGACCCCACTATGGGGTCCTAGTCCTTCATGGATTTACTTTGTCTAATTGATCATTTAAAGTGATATCTTTGTTTATGTCATCTCAAAGATAATGCCTGATTTTTTTCAGTGCTGTACAACCTTTAGAAAGGGTGGAACCAGTTGGAACCCACAAGTGATGTGCCTGTCAGGTGGTCCCACAATACAATAAAGACAAGGCTGTGTGTGTGTGGTGTGTGTGTGTGTGTGTGGTGTGGTGTGTGTGTGGTGTGGTGTGGTGTGGTGTGTGTGTGGTGTGGTATGTGTGTGGTGTGGTGTGGTGTGGTGTGTGTGTGTGTGTATTTGTGTGTGTGTGAGATGCATGAGTTTTTCTCTCTGTGTTTTTGAGTGTCTCTCTCTCTCTCTCTCTCTCTCTCGGTGTTTGTGTGTGTGTTTGTGTGGTTGTGTGTGTATTTATGGGTATGTGTGTATATGTTTATATATATGTATATATTTATTTATAGATTTGTGTAAAATTATGGGTATATATATATATATATATATATATATATATATATTGACATTATTACACATGCATTCATTGAATATTGCTCTGTGTATTGACAGGCTGTAACACTGTAAGGGCCAGTCTGTGTCACTCTGGCTCCCTCTATAGGACGCTGGCGTTCCTGCACCAGCCACCAGTTTTTGGTTAAATTGCACACATAGTCGTGCAGAGGGGGCGGGGCCTGATCTTTGAGTGACGCGCTCGCTATTCAATTGAATTGAAATTGAATTGAAATATACTTTATTAATCCCCAAGGGGAAATTTGCGGACAGAGTAGCACCAATAAACATTAAACTAAAACACAATAATAAAATAAACAAGTGAGATATAAAATAAAATATATAAAATAAAATAAAATATATGCAATATATATATATATATATATATATATATATATATATATACACACAAAGAAAGAGAATAACCAATAACAATTAAATACAATGAAATGTGCAGAATGTAAAGTGCAGGTGTGTTATTGTATCACAAGTTTCTGGCAGGAGGTCTGCTCGCCCAGCAGACGATGGCCGAGTGAGCACACTGGCTACAACCGACTGGTAGAAGATCTCCAACATCTTGCTGCACACGTTGAAGGATCGGAGCTTCCTCAGGAAAAGAGTCGACTCATCCTTCCTGTACACAGCGTTGATGTTGGCCTTCCAGTTCAGTCGGCTGTCGATGGAGACGCCCAGGTACTTGCACTCCTCCACCATCTCCACGTCCACTCCCAGGACGCTCAGAGGAGCAGGAGCTGTCGTCTTCCTCCTGAAGTCCACCACCATCTCTTTAGTCTCGGCCACGTTCAGCCGCAGGTGATTCTCATTGTGTTACGTGATGCTGCAGCCCTGATGAGAGGTGGGTGAGAGGTGACTGGTCCTCCTTCCCACCCGAACCTAACCCTAACCCACGGGACCGAGACACCCCACTCCTGTGTACATGTTCCCCCTAATTGTATTGTTGTTGTACTGTGATTCTGCTGTTCTACTGTAAGTTGTGTACGTATGTTTGTGAGTTAAGTTAAGCCACTGGTTGACCTAAATTTCCCTCGGGATTAATAAAGTATCCATCCATCTACCTATCTATATATTTCCTAAATTAATAATTCATACGCTGTACATATCTTTCATCCCAGCTGTTTCAATTGTATTACATTTTATTCTACAACCTTGTTTATTTAATTATTTTGAGTTTGAAGGCCTTAAAATGGTCTGCTCCATGAAAAGGACTCATGCACTAATGTTATGTAAAATGTGCATTTGAAAACACTTTTTGTTCATCCCATTTTTAAAATTAGATTAGATTTCTGCAAGCCTTATGTCCCATGAAACCAGGACACAGGATTCAACTTGCACAAACGTTTCGCCAGCACTTTCTTCTTCCTGTGTTCATGAATGAATTCACTCAATCAACTGAGTGACTTCTTCTGAATTGGATCTTGTTAAAAAAATAACTGACGCAATACCGCCACCCAGTGGTAAGAGAGCGTATTTGGGATATTCAACACTTTTAATTCAGTGGTATAAAACACTTTTAATTCAGTCTTGAATTAAAAACCTCTGCAGCCAAGCGGCACACGCTGCCCACAAGTGAAAAACGAAACGTTTATGGTGGCCCTTATGTTAAAAATCTATGAAGTTGAATAATAGTGGATCGTATATGTGACAGGAAGTAGATTGATTTGAGGAAACCGGAAGCGAAGTTGTGAGGGCTTTAAAAGCTGCGCGCTGTGTTGCCGGAAGTCTTTGCCACCCGTCTAGCTAGCGGTAAGTCATGTTTCATGTTGTGAGAGCCTGTATGTTTGTGCGTTTCGGTCAAAGCTCTTTGCTCCTGGATTTATTTCCATCTGTGTATCTATCAGCGTGACTCTGCCGGGCGTGCTACAGAACTGACGGTTTTAAACGTCGAACTTTGTTAAGCGATGTCGCCGCGTGTCTCGGACCGCGTGGGCGCTCACGTGATGTTTACATTTATAGCTGCGCGTCAGCAGCTCGTCTGGGGACTTTATTTTGTCATCGACTTCGTAGTAGGGCTGTCAGCGTTAATCTATGCGATTAATTTGGACGCGTTAACGCACTAAAATATTGTAACGCAACTTTGTTTACTTCCGGTGTTCGGTGATGTTTTTGCACTTTTCTGAGTGTCAATCCGCGGCAGTGGGTCTGACACTTTCCGTTTTTAAAGCTATGAGTTTTCCGCGGAAATACGGAGCAGAAATCAGTTTAAACTCGTGGATTAATAAACCGGGTTTCCTCTTGCGGCGACGGGTCGGTGAACTCGTCACTTAAAACCGCTCCAAAATGTATTGTATTTTGGATACATCTTTCATACCTTTTTAAAACTAATATATATTTTGTGTGTTTAGTTTATTGTATTTAGTTTGACGCTACTCTGACAACAAATTGTATCTCTGTCTCATGTATGGGGGTGAAGCTCTATGCAAGAGCCTTTTTGTTTGTTGTTTTTAAAACCTGAAAATGACCCCAGACCTGCTTTTTTTCCCTCCTTCTTTTTAATTCCAGATCGACGATCACGATGGCAGACTCCAAACCCAGGTAAGACTTGCTTGTGTCATTGATGTTCCACCGGTTGATTTTTCAGCGTTTTGATTTAAAAACAGTTTCATTTCAATATTCTTAATGTGTCTGTCTATTTGTTCTTGTCTTGAAGATTTGTGAAGGAGAACGTGTTCCACTGCGGACTGTGTCGGAAGCCCCAGAAGAACCTCTCCAGTCACCTGGCGCGGGCTTGCATGAAGGCGAGCACCCCCGAAGCGCAAGGTGGCGCTCGCCGGGATGAAGCTGTCCGGCAGGAGGTGGGTCAACGTGGGAAGGAACTGGGACTATAAGCTTCTGGAGACCCTGATTCCAGAGGAGACCAGTCGGCTGGCTCTGCTGGGAGAGTTCAGGGAGCGTGGCTTCTACGTGGACAACGTCCCGCCTGAGGCCACCTCACCTGCGGCCGCAGAGCAGCCCAGCGCCAGCACCTCACCTGCGGCCGCAGAGCAGCCCGGCACCGGCACCGGCAGTCCTGCAACAAGTCGTCCACGGTAGGTGCGTTTACATTTTTGGTATTTGCACGCAATTGTTGATCTCGAGTGTTTGATTTAAAAACCCCGTCTCTCTCTTTTTGTTGCCTAGGCACAGTCGCGATTTGCACGGCACTCGCGGAGTAATCGAGTGCCAGCGGGTTCTGGAAGTGGCCAGGCCAGACTTCCTCAAGGTGGTGCGAAAGTGTCGCGCTTCTACGCAGCTGACTGACAAGGAGAAGACCATGTACCGCTACTACTGTGAGGCGGTCCTGGTCTTCGGCCTCTTCCAGAGCCCTGCGGCGGTCGACGGCCTGACTGTGAGTATGCCGCGTGTACGGCGTGAACGGGGCGCGTCCCCTTAACACATGCTGCCGTGCGTGTATTTGGACACGCGTTTCATTTCAAATTGTTTCCCAGGTCACGGACTGGGTGAACCGGCGGGAGACGCCTGGCGGGGTGGTCGTTCGGACGGGTGGACCCGACGTCAACCGTGCGTTTGCCCTTTCCGGCGAGGAAGAAGCGGTAAGCGGTTTGACATTTGTCTGGCGCCATGCAAAGTGCCTATTGCCCACAATCTTTTTACAGTCGAGTAACTGTCCGTTTTGTCCCCAGTGGTTTCAGCTGTACTATGCCGGCGTTCGCCCCGGCTGCCACGTTGTGCCGTGCGACGAGTTCTTCCTGTCGGCCGCCGGGAAGTCCGTAAACAACGTCGCGGTCGACCTCGTTCGCCTCCACACTAGGCAAGCGGCTGAATTAATCAAACTGAACTGTAAATGCTCACCCGCTGCCGTTGTGCACGCGCCCGACGAATGCGTAGTTAAAATGCGCCGCCTCGTGTTCTCACTGCAGTTACACGGTGACGCCGACCACCAGCCAGCAGGTCAGGCTGGCCGTCAAGACGGCGTGCGACTGCGCCGGCTTCACGGCGCGGCAGATGGAGGACGTGGTGCGGTATCTGGCACCGAGCGGCGCAGAGGTTCCAAGAGAGGTCGTCGTGGCCACTACCGAACTGCTGCGATCCTTGAGCCGGTACGGGTCCCTTCATCCTGTCGTCGCGGTAGCGTAGGCCCGTCCTTTGGCGCGCACTTTGAGTTGGTAATCGTTTAACCCCGATTCCTTTCATGCGTTTCGTTTCTCAGCTCTGCTCCTGTACCTGTCCAGCCGCAGCCTTTGGCCAGAGACTACTCTGACTTCTTGGCCACGTTCCCGGTGACGGTTGTGGGCCCGCCGCCAACCAAGAAACGGAGGACGGCTGCTGGCTTCTCCAACCGGACCTTCTCCGACATGTGGCGCGCCGGGCAGCGAGAGGAGAGGGTCAAGCTTATGCTGGGTGAGTGCGCCATTTCATTTGATGCGAAAATGTATCTGCTCCCGTGTAGCGCTGCGCTGCGCTGCGGGTGACTTTCATGACTGACCGTGGCTCTTTTTCTTTTCTTCTTTCCATCAGCACGGTGCGACCTGCGCAGGCCTTCCCTAAACTACGTGAGGGTGCAGATGGCCAGGGAGAACTGGAAGGGAACCCGGTCGATTCCGGAGGAGGTCCTGCGTAGGTGGACACCGGCCACCACCCAAGACGGCGCCGAGAGGAGCCCGGAGGTCATCGCGGGCGTGGACACGCAGCGCTGGAAGGGGCTGGCGGTCAAGGACGTCGGCGCGCCGAAGGGCTTGGGTAAGACGGAGCCATTCAACTGTTTGTATCGGGATGCGAGGAGGACGCCGACGTTGACTCAAAGATATTTAAACGTTTGACAGTCTGCAACGGTGCCGTTGGTCAATGGTTGATCTGACTCGTGTGTGTTTTCTTCATTACAGGAGTCGTGGCAACAATTCCCTTTCAGCGGGGGGACGTTGTCTGCGACTACCACGGCGAAATGCTTTCAGGTGGCGAGGGGAGGAAGCGGTGGGCGGCACGCAAAACGGCTGCGGGGGACATGGGCTACATGTACTTCTTCCGGCATGGAGAAGTGCAAAAATGTATCGACGCACATGTCCACCCCTGCCGGTGCCACCCGGAAATTGACACGGTGGGCCGGCGGGTAAACCACTCGAAACTGGCAACGTGAAGCCAGTCTGTAGAGTGCTGTTGATCCGTGGCTGAAAAGGACCGTAATACTGTTCCGAGCGAGCCGCAACATCCCAGTGGACGAGGAGCTGCTCTTCGACTACGGCGTGTCCAGGGGCTCGTTTGGGGAGGGGTGCCGTGATTGACTGGTTGGCCCACTAGTCGCCAGAGGAGCGAGCGGTAAGCCGTCTACCGTACCTCTAGAACAGTCTCCTTGGTGCTAAGACGATGCCCACTGCACCTGCAGTAACCCTTTTCACATCAATTTGGATTTCTAAAACCGGGGAACTGGTTGACAAGAGCTGACGGTGATGAAATGCAACTGTCAAAAATTGATCGGCTAAGCCACTATCGAGCTCAGCGAGTGCCCTGTTGACTTTAATGCGGCGGTTGTGCAGATCAATTAGGACTCAATCAAAGTCATGTCGCGTCACGCCAGCGCCTCAGATTAACGTTTGCGTCTCTGCAGGTCGGCCAAAGGATGCTGGTCAGCTCTGCAGAAGAGCCACGCTGGGGCCAATACATTCCCGCCTGAGGCCCGAGGCGAGAAGCCGTCGCCGCCTCGACCCCGGCCGTACCCAGGTTAAAACTTGCTTCGTACGGTACTAAGCGTATTGTAACTGCAACATTTTCTTAGTCAAGTAATCGTCTGTCTCTTGTCCCCACAGTGGTTTCGCCACACGTGCAGGGCGGCAGCAGCTTCAGCAGCAGCATCAGCATCAGCATCAGCTTCAGCATCAGCATCAGCATCAGCATCAGCTTCAGCTTCAGCTTCATCAGCTTGGTTCAGCATAGGGTAACCCTAGCCCAATGCAGCTGGCAAAAGTGAGCACCAAGAACCGATGTACTTTCTCCCATTGCTGGGGCATCCCGTGCTCCTGGAACCGCTCCAGTGTCAAGGCACCTTTTTGAGGGATGCCCTCTGAAAAGTAAAAGTACGGGGAAAGCCTCCCTGGTGGCTAGGTCCGATGCCAAGTGCTCCAGTGTCACGGCACCTTGACCTGCACCAGTTGAACCCCGACTAACGCCGGCTGGGCACCGAGCTCGTCGGCTGGAGGGAACACTCTCCTGGTCTCCTGGAAATCGTCCCGCGTCCAATGGTCCAGGAGCGGCCCCGGGTCGTCACCGAGCCAGGCCGATGAACCCCCTCCGCTTAAGCTCAGGGGCTGGCCATAAAACGGTTCTTCCAGAGCCAGCTCCAACTGGAAGGCCTGCAACGAGAAGTCAAGCCCACATGTTGCAATCGTCCCACTGACCACCAGGTGGAATTTTTGGAGAGTGATCGGGACCCGGAAAAAAGAATCTTCCGACTCCTCTTTAATGGACGAATCCAGCAACGCCGTAGTGGGCTCCTGGTCCCTTTCGAGGTTGTTCATGTTTTTCTAATTTGTAGGTCTTAGAGACGCTTCCTTCACCCAATTGGCATGTGAGTTTGTCTGACTCTGTCTCACTGTGTGTGTGTGTGTGCGTCTCTGTCTCTCTGTCTCTCTGTCTCTGCATCAGCACGGTGCAGATGACCAAGGAGAACTGGAAGGGAGCGGGGTCAATTCCGGAAGAGGTCCTGCGTAGGTGGCCTGTGTGCATTTTGACACACACGCACCTACACACACGCACACACAGTTTTTAACCCTTTCACCTCGTTCCTAGACCGCAACAAGTCCAGCAGTCCTTGGACACCGCGCGCTGACCAAGAGGACGGGTGCCGTGGACGGGCTTAAAGAGACAAAAAATAAATGGTTTGATTTAATTTAACTCTGTGTGTGTGTGTTATTGAAGTTGTTGATTTTGAAAGCAACCTGCTGACTCACCATTAAGTATAACTTGCCAACGGCGAGTAAAAACAGACTTCCGTCAACAAAGCTTGCGGTTTTTGTAGGTCACTCAAACCAATCTACTTCCTGATAACATATAATTACTAATTTGCATCTGTCCATCCTGGAGAGGGATCCTCCTCTGTTGCTCGCCTGAAGGTTTCTTCCCTTTTTTTTCCTCCTGAAGGGTTATTTGGGAGTTTTTCCTGGTCCGATGTGGGGCAGGGATGTCTATGTGTACAGATTGTAAAGCACTCTGAGACAAATTTGTTAAACTGGGCTATACAAATAAATTGAATTGAATTAATAACATGGAAGATCATTTAATTAGCGGGTTACTTATAAATGATATCAGTGACCACCTACCAGATGAAAGTGTAACAAGACAGAGTAGAATAAGAACGGAAGTCACCCATGAGGCATTTAGAAGGGAATTGCACAATATAA
>JAYMGU010000165.1:0-18352 GCA_036178185.1 Liparis tanakae
AAACAAGAACATGCAGCTTAGAGAGAGTAAAGTGATGGAAACATCAGGTATTCATGCAAATATCATCAAAATTGTAAGTATTGAGTCCTGAGAGACTTAATTTCTTTGGAAAACCAAGAAAATAAGTATTCTTCATGATAATCCACTTTGGTCTCTGTTCATCCTGAAAATCAGTTTAAGCGCATAAAAACAAGAACATGCAGCTTAGAGAGAGTAAAGTGATGAAAACATCAGGTATTCATGCAAATATCATCAAAATGTAAGTATTGAGTCCTGAGAGATTTTATTCTTTGGAAAACCAAGAAAATAAGTATTCTTTATGATAATCCACTTTTGGTCTCTGTTCATCCTGAAAATCAGTTTAAGCGCATAAAAACAAGAACATGCAGCTTAGAGAGAGTAAAGTGATGGAAACATCAGGTATTCATGCAAATATCATCAAAATTGTAAGTATTGAGTCCTGAGAGACTTTATTTCTTTGGAAAACCAAGAAAATAAGTATTCTTTATGATAATCCACTTTTTGGTCTCTGTTCATCCTGAAAATCAGTTAAGCGCATAAAAACAAGAACATGCAGCTTAGAGAGAGTAAAGTGATGGAAACATCAGGTATTCATGCAAATATCATCAAAATTGTAAGTATTGAGTCCTGAGAGACTTTATTTCTTTGGAAAACCAAGAAAATAAGTATTCTTTATGATAATCCACTTTTGGTCTCTGTTCATCCTGAAAATCAGTTTAAGCGCATTAAAACAAGAACATGCAGCTTAGAGAGAGTAAAGTGATGGAAACATCAGGTATTCATGCAAATATCATCAAAATTGTAAGTATTGAGTCCTTAGAGACTTAATTTCTTTGGAAAACCAAGAAAATAAGTATTCTTTATGATAATCCACTTTTGGTCTCTGTTCATCCTGAAAATCAGTTTAAGCGCATAAAAACAAGAACATGCAGCTTAGAGAGAGTAAAGTGATGGAAACATCAGGTATTCATGCAAATATCATCAAAATTGTAAGTATTGAGTCCTGAGAGATTTTATACCTTTGGAAAACCAAGAAAATAAGTATTCTTTATGATAATCCACTTTTGGTCTCTGTTCATCCTGAAAATCAGTTTAAGCATAAAAACAAGAACATGCAGCTTAGAGAGAGTAAAGTGATGAAAACATCAGGTATTCATGCAAATATCATCAACATTGTAAGTATTGAGTCCTGAAAGATTTTATTTCTTTGGAAAACCAAGAAAATAAGTATTCTTTATGATAATCCACTTTTGGTCTCTGTTCATCCTGAAAATCAGTTTAAGCGCATAAAAACAAGAACATGCAGCTTAGAGAGAGTAAAGTGATGGAAACATCAGGTATTCATGCAAATATCATCAAAATTGTAAGTATTGAGTACTGAGAGACTTATTCTTTGGAAAACCAAGAAAATAAGTATTCTTTATGATAATCCACTTTTGGTCTCTGTTCATCCTGAAAATCAGTTTAAGCGCATAAAAACAAGAACATGCAGCTTAGAGAGTAAAGTGATGGAAACATCAGGTATTCATGCAAATATCATCAAAATTGTAAGTATTGAGTCCTGAGAGACTTATTTCTTTGGAAAACAAGAAAATAAGTATTCTTTATGATAATCCACTTTGGTCTCTGTTCATCCTGAAAATCAGTTTAAGCCGCATAAAAACAAGAACATGCAGCTTAGAAAGAGTAAAGTGATGAAAACATCAGGTATTCATGCAAATATCATCAAAATTGTAAGTATTGAGTCCTGATAGATTTTATTCCTTTGAAAACCAAGAAAATAAGTATTCTTTATGATAATCCACTTTTGGTCTCTGTTCATCCTGAAAATCAGTTTAAGCGCATAAAAACAAGAACATGCAGCTTAGAGAGAGTAAAGTGATGGAAACATCAGGTATTCATGCAAATATCATCAAATGTAAGTATTGAGTCCTGAGAGACTTATTTCTTTGGAAAACCAAGAAAATAAGTATTCTTCTTATGATAATCCACTTTTGGTCTCTGTTCATCCTGAAAATCAGTTTAAGCATAAAAACAAGAACATGCAGCTTAGAGAGAGTAAAGTGATGGAAACATCAGGTATTCATGCAAATATCATCAAATTGTAAGTATTGAGTCCTGAGAGACTTTATTTCTTTGAAAACCAAGAAAATAAGTATTCTTTATGATAATCCACTTTTGGTCTCTGTTCATCCTGAAAATCAGTTTAAGCGCATAAAAACAAGAACATGCAGCTTAGAAAGAGTAAAGTGATGAAAACATCAGGTATTCATGCAAATATCATCAAAAATGTAAGTATTGAGTCCTGAGAGATTTTATTTCTTTGGAAAACCAAGAAAATAAGTATTCTTTATGATAATCCACTTTTGGTCTCTGTTCATCCTGAAAATCAGTTTAAGCGCATAAAAACAAGAACATGCAGCTTAGAGAGAGTAAAGTGATGAAAGCATCAGGTATTCATGCAAATATCATCAAATTGTAAGTATTGAGTCCTGAGAGACTTTATTTCTTTGGAAAACCAAAAAAATAAGTATTCTTTATGATAATCCACTTTTGGTCTCTGTTCACCCTGAAAATCAGTTTAAGCATAAAAACAAGAACATGCAGCTTAGAAGAGTAAAGTGATGAAACATCAGGTATTCATGCAAATATCATCAACATTGTAAGTATTGAGTCCTGAGAGATTTTATTTTTGGAAAACCAAGAAAATAAGTATTCTTTATGATAATCCACTTTTGGTCTCTGTTCATCCTGAAAATCAGTTTAAGCGCATAAAACAAGAACATGCAGCTTAGAGAGAGTAAAGTGATGAAACATCAGGTATTCATGCAAATATCATCAAAATTGTAAGTATTGAGTCCTGAGAGACTTAATTTATTTGGAAAACCAAGACCAAATAAGTATTCTTTATGATAATCCACTTTTGGTCTCTGTTCATCCTGAAAATCAGTTTAAGCGCATAAAAACAAGAACCTGCAGCTTAGAAAGAGTAAAGTGATGAAAACATCAGGTATTCATGCAAATATCATAAAAAATGTAAGTATTGAGTCCTGAGAGATTTTATACCTTTGGAAAACCAAGAAAATAAGTATTCTTTATGATAATCCACTTTTGGTCTCTGTTCATCCTGAAAATCAGTTTAAGCGCATAAAAACAAGAACATGCAGCTTAGAGAGAGTAAAGTGATGAAAACATCAGGTATTCATGCAAATATCATCAACATTGTAAGTATTGAGTCCTGAGAGACTTAATTTCTTTGGAAAACCAAGAAAATAAGTATTCTTTATGATAATCCACTTTTGGTCTCTGTTCATCCTGAAAATCAGTTTAAGCGCATAAAAACAAGAACATGCAGCTTAGAGAGAATAAAGTGATGGAAACATCAGGTATTCATGCAAATATCATCAAATTGTAAGTATTGAGTCCTGAGAGACTTATCTTTGGAAAACCAAGAAAATAAGTATTCTTTATGATAATCCACTTTTGGTCTCTGTTCATCCTGAAAATCAGTTTAAGCGCATAAAAACAAGAACATGCAGCTTAGAGAGAATAAAGTGATGAAAACATCAGGTATTCATGCAAATATCATAAAAAAATTAAGTATTGAGTCCTGAGAGATTTTATTTCTTTGGAAAACCAAGAAAATAAGTATTCTTTATGATAATCCACTTTTGGTCTCTGTTCATCCTGAAAATCAGTTTAAGCGCATAAAAACAAGAACATGCAGCTTAGAGAGAGTAAAGTGATGGAAACATCAGGTATTCATGCAAATATCATCAAATTGTAAGTATTGAGTCCTGAGAGACTTTATTTCTTTGGAAAACGAAGAAAATAAGTATTCTTTATGATAATCCACTTTTGGTCTCTGTTCATCCTGAAAATCAGTTTAAGCGCATAAAAACAAGAACATGCAGCTTAGAAAGAGTAAAGTGATGAAAACATCAGTTATTCATGCAAATATCATCAACATTGTAAGTATTGAGTCCTGATAGATTTTATACCTTTGGAAAACCAAGAAAATAAGTATTCTTTATGATAATCCACTTTTGGTCTCTGTTCATCCTGAAAATCAGTTTAAGCGCATAAAAACAAGAACATGCAGCTTAGAGAGAGTAAAGTGATGGAAACATCAGGTATTCATGCAAATATCATCAAAATTGTAAGTATTGAGTCCTGAGATTTATATTTTGGAAAACCAAGAAAATAAGTATTCTTTATGATAATCCACTTTTGGTCTCTGTTCATCCTGAAAATCAGTTTAAGCGCATAAAACAAGAACATGCAGCTTAGAGAGAGTAAAGTGATGGAAACATCAGGTATTCATGCAAATATCATCAAATTGTAAGTATTGAGTCCTGAGAGACTTAATTTCTTTGGAAAACCAAGAAAATAAGTATTGTTTATGATAATCCACTTTTGGTCTCTGTTCATCCTGAAAATCAGTTTAAGCGCATAAAAACAAGAACATGCAGCTTAGAAAGAGTAAAGTGATGAAAACATCAGGTATTCATGCAAATATCATCAACATTGTAAGTATTGAGTCCTGATAGATTTTATTCCTTTGGAAAACCAAGAAAATAAGTATTCTTTATGATAATCAACTTTTGGTCTCTGTTCATCCTGAAAATCAGTTTAAGCGCATAAAAACAAGAACATGCAGCTTAGAGAGAGTAAAGTGATGGAAACATCAGGTATTCATGCAAATATCATCAACATTAAGTATTGAGTCCTGAGAGACTTTATTTCTTTGGAAAACCAAGAAAATAAGTATTCTTTATGATAATCCACTTTTGGTCTCTGTTCATCCTGAAAATCAGTTTAAGCGCATAAAAACAAGAACATGCAGCTTAGAGAGAGTAAAGTGATGGAAACATCAGGTATTCATGCAAATATCATCAAAATTGTAAGTATTGAGTCCTGAGAGACTTTATTTCTTTTGGAAAACCAAGAAAATAAGTATTCTTTATGATAATCCACTTTGGTCTCTGTTCATCCTGAAAATCAGTTTAAGCATAAAAACAAGAACATGCAGCTTAGAAGAGTAAAGTGATGGAAACATCAGGTATTCATGCAAATGTCATCAATATTGTAAGTATTGAGTCCTGATACATGTTATACCTCTGGAAAACCAAGAAAATAAGTATTCTTTATGATAATCCACTTTTGCTCTCCGTTCATCCTGAAAATCAGTTTTAGCCCATAAAAACAAGAACATGCAGCTTAGAGAGAGTAAAGTGATGAAACATCAGGTATTCATGCAAATATTATCAAAAATAAAACAAGAAGATGAAACATCAGGTATTCATGCAAATATCATCAACATTGTAAGTATTGAGTCCTGATAGATTTTATCTTTGGAAAACCAAGAAAATAAGTATTCTTTATGATAATCCACTTTTGGTCTCTGTTCATCCTGAAAATCAGTAACAAGCATAAAAACTAGAACATGCAGCTTAGAGAGAGAAGTGATGATGGAAACATCAGTCATGCAAATATTCATAAAATTGTAAGTATTGAGTCCTGAGAGACTTAATTTCTTTGGAAAACCAAGAAAATAAGTATTGTTTATGATAATCCACTTTTGGTCTCTGTTCATCCTGAAAATCAGTTTGCTACAAAAAACAAGAACATGCAGCTTAGAAAGAGTAAAGTGATGAAAACATCAGGTATTCATGCAAATATCATCAACATTGTAAGTATTGAGTCCTGATAGATTTTATTCCTTTGAAAACCAAGAAAATAAGTATTCTTTATGATAATCAACTTTGGTCTCTGTTCATCCTGAAAATCAGTTTAAGCATAAAAACAAGAACATGCAGCTTAGAGAGTAAAGTGATGAAACATCAGGTATTCATGCAAATATTATCAAAATTGTAAGTATTGAGTCCTGAGAGACTTATTTCTTTGGAAAACCAAGAAAATAAGTATTCTTTATGATAATCCACTTTTGGTCTCTGTTCACCCTGAAAATCAGTTTAAGCGCATAAAAACAAGAACATGCAGCTTAGAGAGAGTAAAGTGATGGAAACATCAGGTATTCATGCAAATATCATCAAAATTGTAAGTATTGAGTCCTGAGAGACTTTATTTCTTTGGAAAACCAAGAAAATAAGTATTCTTTATGATAATCCACTTTTGGTCTCTGTTCATCCTGAAAATCAGTTTAAGCGCATAAAAACAAGAACATGCAGCTTAGAAAGAGTAAAGTGATGAAAACATCAGGTATTCATGCAAATATCATCAACATTGTAAGTATTGAGTCCTGATAGATTTTATACCTTTGGAAAACCAAGAAAATAAGTATTCTTTATGATAATCCACTTTTGGTCTCTGTTCATCCTGAAAATCAGCATAAAACAAGAATGCTTAGAGAGAGTAAGAGAGAAAATAAGTGATAAAGTTTAAGGCATAAAACAGGTATTCATGCAAATATCATCAAAATTGTAAGTATTGAGTCCTGATAGACTTAATACTTTTGGAAAACCAAGAAAATAAGTATTCTTTATAATAATCCACTTTTGGTCTCTGTTCATCCTGAAAATCAGTTTAAGCGCATAAAAACAAGAACCTGCAGTAGAAAGAGTAAAGTGAAACATGAAAACATCAGGTATTCATGCAAATATCATCAACATTGTAAGTATTGAGTCCTGATAGATTTTATACTTTGGAAACAAGAAAATAAGTATTCTTTATGATAATCCACTTTTGGTCTTGTTCATCCTGAAAATCAGTTTAAGCGCATAAAACAAGAACATGCAGCTTAGAGAGAGTAAAGTGATGGAAACATCAGGTATTCATGCAAATATCATCAAATTGTAAGTATTGAGTCCTGAGAGATTTTATAACTTTGGAAAACAAGAAAATAAGTATTCTTTATGATAATCCACTTTTGGTCTCTGTTCATCCTGAAAATCAGTTTAAGCGCATAAAAACAAGAACATGCAGCTTAGAAAGAGTAAAGTGATGAAAACATCAGGTATTCATGCAAATATCATCAAACATTGTAAGTATTGAGTCCTGAGAGATTTTATACTTTGGAAAACCAAGAAAATAAGTATTCTTTATGATAATCCACTTTTGGTCTCTGTTCATCCTGAAAATCAGTTTAAAAACATCAGCGCATTCATGCAAAAATCATCAACATTGTAAGTATTGAGTCCTGAGATTTAACTTTTTGGAAAACCAAGAAAATAAGTATTCTTATGATAATCCACTTTTGGTCTTCATCCTGAAAATCATGCAGCTTAGAAAGTGATGAAAACATCAGGTATTCATGCAAATTTCATCAACATTGTAAGTATTGAGTCCTGATAGATTTTATTTCTTTGAAACCAAGAAAATAAGTATTCTTTATGATAATCCACTTTTGATCTCTGTTCATCCTGAAAATCAGTTTAAGCGCATAAAAACAAGAACATGCAGCTTAGAGAGAGTAAAGTGATGGAAACATCAGGTATTCATGCAAATTTCATCAAAATGGTAAGTATTGAGTCCTGAGGGACTTAATTTCTTTGGAAAACCAAGAAAATAAGTATTCTTTATGATAATCCACTTTTGGTCTCTGTTCATCCTGAAAATCAGTTTAAGCGCATAAAAACAAGAACATGCAGCTTAGAAAGAGTAGTGATGAAAACATCAGGTATTCACAAAAATATCATCAAACTTGCAAATATTGAGTCATGAGAGACTTTATTCCTTTGTAAAAAAAACAGAAAATAAGTATTCTTTATTATAATCCACTTCTGGTCTCTGTTCATCTTGAAAATCATTTTAAACGCATAAAAACAAGAACATGCAGCTTTGAGAGAGTACATTGATGAAACATCAGGTAGACCAAACGTGGATTTTACTAAAGAAAACCTTTTTTCTGGCCTGCTAAATTGGATTTTACTAAACAATACCTTTTTTCTGGGTTTTCAACCAAAGAAAGTGTCTTGGGACACACTTCTTACAAGTTTGATGACATTTTCATGAATACCTAATGCTTTCTTCACTTTACTGTCTCAATGCGGCAACATCTTGTTTTAATGCTCTTAAACTGATTTTCAGTGCGGAGAGACCAAACGTGGATTTTCCAAAAAAAAAAACTTTTTTCTGGGTTTTCAAACAAATGTCATCAAACTTCTTACAAGTTTGATGACATTTTCATGAATACCTGATGCTTTCATCACTTTACTGCCTCAATACGGCAACATCTTGTTTTTATGCTCTTAAAGCCCAAAGAGAGACCAAACGTGGATTTTACTAAACAAAACCTTTTTTCTGGGTTTTCAACCAAAGAAAGTGTCTTAGGACACACTTCTTAAAAGTTTGATGACATTTTCATGAATACCTGATGTTTCATCACTTTACTGCCGCAAAGCAGCAACATCTTGTTTTAATGCTCTTAAACTGATTTTCAGCCCGCAGAGAGACCAATTGTGGATTTTACTAAACAAAACCTTTTTCTGGGTTTTCAACCAAAGAAAGTGTCTTAGGACACACTTCTTACAAGTTTGATGACATTTTCATGAATACCTGATGCTTTCATCACTTTACTGCCTCAATATGGCAACATCTTGTTTTTATGCTCTTAAACAGATTTTCAGCCCGCAGAGAGATTTAGACATGGATTTTACAAAAAAATACCTTTTTTCTGGGTTTTCAACAAAAGAAAGTATCTTGGGACACACTTGTTAAAAGTTTGACGACATTTTCATGAATACCTGATGCTTTCATCACTTTAATACCTCAAAGCAGCAACATCTTGTTTTTATGCTCTTAAACTGATTTTCAGCCCGCAGAGCGATCAAAAGTGGATTTTACTAAACAATACCTTTTTTCTGGGTTTTTAACCAAAGAAAGTGTCTTGGGACACACTTGTTAAAAGTTTGACGACATTTTCATGAATACCTGATCTTTTCATCACTTT
Source organism: Liparis tanakae (assembly GCA_036178185.1). NCBI lineage: Eukaryota > Metazoa > Chordata > Actinopteri > Perciformes > Liparidae > Liparis > Liparis tanakae. Next base: position 8,933 of record JAYMGU010000165.1, read on the forward strand.
ACTGCCTCAATATGGCAACATCTTGTTTTTATGCTCTTAAACTGATTTTCAGCCCGCAGAGAGATTTAGACATGGATTTTACTAAAAAATACCTTTTTTCTGGGTTTTCAACCAAAGAAAGTGTCTTGGGACACACTTCTTACAAATTTGATGACATTTTCATGAATACCTGATGCTTTCATCACTTTACTGCCACAAAGCAGCAACATCTTGTTTTTATGCTCTTAAACTGATTTTCAGTGCGGAGAGACCAAACGTGGATTTTACTAAACAAAACCTTTTTTCTGGGTTTTCAACCAAAGAAAGTGTCTTAGGACACACTTCTTACAAGTTTGATGACATTTTCATGAATACCTGATGCTTTCATCACTTTACTGCCTCAATACGGCAACATCTTGTTTTTATGCTCTTAAACTGATTTTCAGCCCGCGGAGAGACCAAACGTGGATTTTACTAAACAATACCTTTTTTCTGGGTTTTCAACCAAATAAAGTGACTTGGGACACACTTCTTACGAGTTTGATGACATTTTCATGAATAGCTGATGCTTTCATCACTTTAATGCCTAAAAGCAGCAACATCTTGTTTTTATGCTCTTAAACTGATTTTCAGCCCGCAGAGCGATCAAAAGTGGATTTTACTAAACAATACCTTTTTTCTGGGTTTTTAACCAAAGAAAGTGTCTTGGGACACACTTGTTAAAAGTTTGACGACATTTTCATGAATACCTGATCTTTTCATCACTTTACTGCCTCAATATGGCAACATCTTGTTTTTATGCTCTTAAACTGATTTTCAGCCCGCAGAGAGATTTAGACATGGATTTTACTAAAAAATACCTTTTTTCTGGGTTTTCAACCAAAGAAAGTGTCTTGGGACACACTTCTTACAAATTTGATGACATTTTCATGAATACCTGATGCTTTCATCACTTTACTGCCACAAAGCAGCAACATCTTGTTTTTATGCTCTTAAACTGATTTTCAGTGCGGAGAGACCAAACATGGATTTTCCAAAAAAAAAAACTTTTTTCTGGGTTTTCAAACAAATGTCATCAAACTTCTTACAAGTTTGATGACATTTTCATGAATATCTGATGCTTTTATCACTTTACTGCCTCAATACGGCAACATCTTGTTTTTATGCTCTTAAACTGATTTTCAGCCCGCGGAGAGACCAAACGTGGATTTTACTAAAGAAAACCTTTTTTCTGGGTTTTCAACCAAAGAAAGTGTCTTGGGACACACTTCTTACAAGTTTTATGACATTTTCATGAATACCTGATGCTTTCATCACTTTACTGCCTCAAGGCAGCAAGATCTTGTTATTATGCTCTTAAACTGATTTTCAATCCCGCGGAGAGACCAAACGTGGATTTTACTTAAACAAAACCTTTTTTCTGGGTTTTCAACCAAAGAAAGTGTCTTGGGACACACTTCTTACAAATGTGATGACATTTTCATGAATACCTGATGCTTTCATCACTTTACTGCCTCAAGGCAGCAACATCTTGTTTTTATGCTCTTAAACTGATTTTCAAGCCCGCGGAGAGACCAAACGTGGATTTTACTAAATAAAACCTTTTTTCTGGGTTTTCAACCAAAGAAAGTGTCTTAGGACACACTTCTTACAAGTTTGATGACATTTTCATGAATAGCTGATGTTTTCATCACTTTACTGTCTCTATAAGGCAACATCTTGTTTTTATGCTCTTAAAGCCCAAAGAGAGACCAAACGTGGATTTTACTAAACAAAACCTTTTTTCTGGGTTTTCAACCAAAGAAAGTGTCTTAGGACACACTTCTTACAAGTTTGATGACATTTTCATGAATAGCTGATGCTTTCATCACTTTACTGCCTCAAAGCAGCAACATCTTGTTTTTATGCTCTTAAACTGATTTTCAAGCCCGCGGAGAGACCAAACGTGGATTTTACTAAACAATATCTTTTTTCTGGGTTTTCAACCAAAGAAAGTGTCTTGGTACACACTTCTTACAAGTTATTGAACTTTTTATGAATATCTGATGTTTTCATCACTTTACTGCCTCAAAGCAGCAACATCTTGTTTTTATGCTCTTAAACTGATTTTCAAGCCCGGGAGAGACCAAACGTGGATTTTATAAAAAAAACCTTTTTTCTGGGTTTTCAACCAAAGAAAGTGTCTTGGGACACACTTCTTACAAGTTTTATGACATTTTCATGAATACCTGATGCTTTCTTCACTTTACTGTCTCAATGCGGCAACATCTTGTTTTTATGCTCTTAAACTGATTTTCAGTGCGGAGAGACCAAACGTGGATTTTCCAAAAAAAAACTTTTTTCTGGGTTTTCAAACAAATGTCATCAAACTTCTTACAAGTTCGATGACATTTTCATGAATACCTGATGCTTTTATCACTTTACTGCCTCAATACGGCAACATCTTGTTTTTATGCTCTTAAACTGATTTTCAGCCCGCGGAGAGACCAAACGTGGATTTTACTAAAGAAAACCTTTTTTCTGGGTTTTCAACCAAAGAAAGTGTCTTGGGACACACTTCTTACAAGTTATTGAACTTTTTATGAATATCTGATGTTTTCATCACTTTACTGCCTCAAAGCAGCAACATCTTGTTTTTATGCTCTTAAACTGATTTACAAGCCCGGAGAGACCAAACGTGATTTTACTAAAAAACCTTTTTTCTGGTTTTCAACCAAAGAAAGTGTCTTGGGACACACTTCTTACAATTTGATGACATTTTCATGAATACCTGATGCTTTCATCACTTTACTGCCTCAAAGCAGCAACATCTTGTTTTTATGCTCTTAAACTGATTTTCAAGCCCGGAGAGACCAAACGTGATTTTACTAAAAAACCTTTTTTCTGGTTTTCAAGCAAAGAAAGTGTCATAGGACACACTTCTTACAAGTTTGATGACATTTTCATGAATACCTGATGCTTTCATCACTTTACTGCCTCAAGCAGCAACATCTTGTTTTTATGCTCTTAAACTGATTTTCAGCCCTCAGAGAGACCAAACGTGGATTTTACTAAACAAAACTTTTTTCTGGTTTTCAACCAAAGAAAGTGTCTTAGTACACACTTCTTACAAGTTCGATGACATTTTCATGAATACCTGATGCTTTCATCACTTTACTGCCTCAAAGCAGCAACATCTTGTTTTTATGCTCTTAAACTGATTTTCAAGCCCGCGGAGAGACCAAACGTGGATTTTACTAAACAAAACCTTTTTCTGGGTTTTCAACCAAAGAAAGTGTCTTGGGACACACTTCTTACAAATGTGATGACATTTTCATGAATAGCTGATGCTTTCATCACTTTACTGCCTCAAGGCAGCAACATCTTGTTTTTATGCTCTTAAACTGATTTTCAGCCCAAAGAGAGACCAAACGTGTATTTTACTAAACAATACCTTTTTTCTGGGTTTTCAACCAAAGAAAGTGTCTTGGGACACACTTCTTACAAATGTGATGACATTTTCATGAATACCTGATGCTTTCATCACTTTACTGCCACAAAGCAGCAACATCTTGTTTGTATGCTCTTAAACTGATTTTCAGCCCGCAGAGAGACCAAACGTGGATTTTACTAAAGAAAACCTTTTTTCTGGGTTTTCAACCAAAGAAAGTGTCTTGGGACACACTCCTTACAAGTTTGATGACATTTTCATGAATAGCTGATGCTTTTATCACTTTACTGCCTCAAGGCAGCAACATCTTGTTTTTATGCTCTTAAACTGATTTTCAGCCCAAAGAGAGACCAAACGTGGATTTTACTAAAGAAAACCTTTTTTCTGGGTTTTCAACCAAAGAAAGTGTCTTGGGACACACTCCTTACAAGTTTGATGACATTTTCATGAATAGCTGATGCTTTTATCACTTTACTGCCTCAAAGCAGCAACATCTTGTTTTTATGCTCTTAAACTGATTTTCAGTGCGGAGAGACCAAACGTGGATTTTCTAAAAAATATTTTTTCTGGTTTCAACCAAAGAAAATGTCTTGGGACACACTTCTTACAAGTTGATGACATTTTCATGAATACCTGATGCTTTATCACTTTACTGCCTCAAGGCAACATCTTGTTTTTATGCTCTTAAACTGATTTTCAGCCCGCGGAGAGACCAAACGTGGATTTTACTAAAGAAAACCTTTTTTCTGGGTTTTTAACCAAAGAAAGTGTCTTGGGACACACTTCTTACAAGTTTGATGACATTTTCATGAATACCTGATGCTTTCATCACTTTACTGCCTCAAAGCAGCAACATCTTGTTTTTATGCTCTTAAACTGATTTTCAGCCCGCGGAGAGACCAAACGTGGATTTTACTAAACAAAACCTTTTTTCTGGGTTTTCAACCAAAGAAAGTGTCTTAGGACACACTTCTTACAAGTTTGATGACATTTTCATGAATAGCTGATGCTTTATCACTTTACTGCCTCAAAGCAGCAACATCTTGTTTTTATGCTCTTAAACTGATTTTCAGCCAGCGGAGAGACCAAACGTGGATTTTACTAAAAAACCTTTTTCTGGTTTTCAACCTAAAGAAAGTGTCTTGGGACACACTTCTTACAAGTTTTATGACATTTTCATGAATACCTGATGCTTTCATCACTTTACTGCCTCAAGGCAGCAACATCTTGTTTTTATGCTCTTAAACTGATTTTCAAGCCCGGGAGAGACCAAACGTGGATTTTACTAAAGAAAACCTTTTTTCTGGGTTTTCAACCAAAGTGTGTCTTGGGACACACTTCTTACAAGTTTGATGACATTTTCATGAATACCTGATGCTTTCTTCACTTTACTGCCAAAGCAGCAACATCTTGTTTTTATGCTCTTAAACTGATTTTCAGCCCGCAGAGAGACCAAACGTGGATTTTACTAAACAAAACCTTTTTTCTGGTTTTCAACAAAGAAAGTGTCTTGGGACACACTTCTTACAAGTTTGATGACATTTTCATGAATACCTGATGCTTTCATCACTTTACTGCCTCAAAGCAGCAACATCTTGTTTTATGCTCTTAAACTGATTTTCAAGCCCGCGGAGAGACCAAACGTGGATTTTACTAAACAAAACCTTTTTTCTGGGTTTTCAACCAAAGAAAGTGTCTTGGGACACACTCCTTACAAGTTTGATGACATTTTCATGAATAGCTGATGCTTTTATCACTTTACTGCCTCAAGGCAGCAACATCTTGTTTTTATGCTCTTAAACTGATTTTCAGCCCAAAGAGAGACCAAACGTGGATTTTACTAAAGAAAACCTTTTTTCTGGGTTTTCAACCAAAGAAAGTGTCTTGGGACACACTTCTTACAAGTTTGATGACATTTTCATGAATACCTGATGCTTTCATCACTTTACTGCCTCAAAGCAGCAACATCTTGTTTTATGCTCTTAAACTGATTTCAGTGGGCCAGAGACCAAACGTGGATTTTACTAAAAAAACCTTTTTTCTGGTTTTCAACCAAAGAAAGTGTCTTGGGACACACTTGTTAAAAGTTTGATGATATTTTCATGAATACCTGATGCTTTCATCACTTTACTACCTCAAAGCAGAAACATCTTGTTTTTGTGCTCTTAAACTGATTTTCAATGCGGAGAGACCAAACGTGGATTTTACTAAACAATACCTTTTTTCTGGGTTTTCAACCAAAGAAAGTATCTTGGCACATACTTCTTACAAGTTTGATGACATTTTCATGAATACCTGATGCTTTCATCACTTTACTGCCTCAATATGGCAACATCTTGTTTTTATGCTCTTAAACTGATTTTCAGCCCGCAGAGAGATTTAGACATGGATTTTACTAAAAAATACCTTTTTTCTGGGTTTTCAACCAAAGAAAGTGTCTTGGGACACACTTCTTACAAATTTGATGACATTTTCATGAATACCTGATGCTTTCATCACTTTACTGGCACAAAGCAGCAACATCTTGTTTTTATGCTCTTAAACTGATTTTCAGTGCGGAGAGACCAAACGTGGATTTTCCAAAAAAAAAAACTTTTTTCTGGGTTTTCAAACAAATGTCATCAAACTTCTTACAAGTTTGATGACATTTTCATGAATACCTGATGCTTTTATCACTTTACTGCCTCAATACGGCAACATCTTGTTTTTATGCTCTTAAACTGATTTTCAGCCCGCGGAGAGACCAAACGTGGATTTTACTAAAGAAAACCTTTTTTCTGGGTTTTCAACCAAAGAAAGTGTCTTGGGACACACTTCTTACAAGTTTGATGACATTTTCAAGAATACCTAATGCTTTCTTCACTTTACTGCCTCAAGGCAGCAACATCTTGTTTTTATGCTCTTAAACTGATTTTCAAGCCCGCGGAGAGACCAAACGTGGATTTTACTAAACAAAACCTTTTTTCTGGGTTTTCAACCAAAGAAAGTGTCTTAGGACACACTTCTTACAAGTTTGATGACATTTTCATGAATATCTGATGTTTTCATCACTTTACTGCCTCAAAGCAGCAACATCTTGTTTTTATGCTCTAAAACTGATTTTCAGCCCAAAGAGAGACCAAACGTGGATTTTACTAAACAATACCTTTTTCTGGGTTTTCAACCAAAGAAAGTGTCTTGGGACACACTTCTTACAAGTTTGATGACATTTTCATGAATAGCTGATGTTTTCATCACTTTACTGTCTCTATAAGGCAACATCTTGTTTTTATGCTCTTAAAGCCCAAAGAGACCAAACGTGGATTTTACTAAACAAAACCTTTTTTCTGGGTTTTCAACCAAAGAAAGTGTCTTAGGACACACTTCTTACAAGTTTGATGACATTTTCATGAATAGCTGATGCTTTCATCACTTTACTGCCTCAAAGCAGCAACATCTTGTTTTTATGCTCTTAAACTGATTTTCAAGCCCGCGGAGAGACCAAACGTGGATTTTACTAAACAAAACCTTTTTCTGGGTTTTCAACCAAAGAAAGTGTCTTGGGACACACTTCTTACAAGTTTGATGACATTTTCATGAATACCTGATGCTTTCATCACTTTACTGTCTCTATAAGGCAACATCTTGTTTTTATGCTCTTAAACTGATTTTCAAGCCCGCGGAGAGACCAAACGTGGATTTTACTAAACAATACCTTTTTTCTGGGTTTTCAACCAAAGAAAGTGTCTTGGGACACACTTCTTACAAATTTGATGACATTTTCATGAATACCTGATGCTTTCATCACTTTACTGCCGCAAAGCAGCAACATCTTGTTTTTATGCTCTTAAACTGATTTTCAAGCCCGCGGAGAGACCAAACGTGGATTTTACCAAACAAAACCTTTTTTCTGGGTTTTCAACCAAAGAAAGTGTCTTAGGACACACTTCTTACAAGTTTGATGACATTTTCATGAATAGCTGATGCTTTCATCACTTTACTGCCTCAAGGCAGCAACATCTTGTTTTTATGCTCTTAAACTGATTTTCAGCCCAAAGAGAGACCAAACGTGGATTTTACTAAACAAAACCTTTTTTCTGGGTTTTCAACCAAAGAAAGTGTCTTGGGACACACTTCTTACAAATGTGATGACATTTTCATGAATACCTGATGCTTTCATCACTTTACTGCCTCAAGGCAGCAACATCTTGTTTTTATGCTCTTAAACTGATTTTCAAGCCCGCGGAGAGACCAAACGTGGATTTTACTAAACAATACCTTTTTTCTGGGTTTTCAACCAAAGAAAGTGTCTTGGGACACACTTCTTACAAATGTGATGACATTTTCATGAATACCTGATGCTTTCATCACTTTACTGCCTCAAGGCAGCAACATCTTGTTTTTATGCTCTTAAACTGATTTTCAAGCCCGGAGAGACCAAACGTGGATTTTACTAAACAATACCTTTTTTCTGGTTTTCAACAAAGAAAGTGTCTTGGACACACTTCTTACAAATGTGATGACATTTTCATGAATACCTGATGCTTTCATCACTTTACTGCCTCAAGGCAGCAACATCTTGTTTTTATGCTCTTAAACTGATTTTCAAGCCCGCGGAGAGACCAAACGTGGATTTTACTAAACAATACCTTTTTTCTGGGTTTTCAACCAAAGAAAGTGTCTTGGGACACACTTCTTACAAATTTGATGACATTTTCATGAATACCTGATGCTTTCATCACTTTACTGCCTCAAGGCAGCAACATCTTGTTTGTATGCTCTTAAACTGATTTTCAGCCCAAAGTGAGACCAAACGTGGATTTTACTAAACAAAAACTTTTTTCTGGGTTTTCAACCAAAGAAAGTGTCTTGGGTCACACTTCATACAAGTTTGATGACATTTTCATGAATACCTGATGTTTCATCACTTTACTGCCGCAAAGCAGCAACATCTTGTTTGTATGCTCTTAAACTGATTTTCAGCCCGCAGAGAGATTTAGACCTGGATTTTACTAAACAATACCTTTTTCTGGGTTTTCAACCAAAGAAAGTGTCTTGGGACACACTTCTTACAAGTTTGATGACATTTGCATGAATACCTGATGCTTTCATCACTTTACTGCCGCAAAGCAGCAACATCTTGTTTGTATGCTCTTAAACTGATTTTCAGCCCGCAGAGACCAAACGTGGATTTTACTAAAGAAAACCTTTTTTCTGGGTTTTCAACCAAAGAAAGTGTCTTGGGACACACTCCTTACAAGTTTGATGACATTTTCATGAATAACTGATGCTTTTATCACTTTACTGCCTCAAAGCAGCAACATCTTGTTTTTATGCTCTTAAACTGATTTTCAAGCCCGCGGAGAGACCAAACGTGGATTTTACTAAACAATACCTTTTTTCTGGGTTTTCAACCAAAGAAAGTGTCTTGGGACACACTTCTTACAAGTTTGATGACATTTTCATGAATACCTGATGCTTTCTTCACTTTACTGTCTCTATGCGGCAACATCTTGTTTTTATGCTCTTAAACTGATTTTCAAGCCCGCGGAGAGACCAAACGTGGATTTTACTAAACAAAACCTTTTTTCTGGGTTTTCAACCAAAGAAAGTGTCTTAGGACACACTTCTTACAAGTTTGATGACATTTTCATGAATAGCTGATGTTTTCATCACTTTACTGTCTCTATAAGGCAACATCTTGTTTTTATGCTCTTAAAGCCCAAAGAGAGACCAAACGTGGATTTTACTAAACAAAACCTTTTTTCTGGGTTTTCAACCAAAGAAAGTGTCTTAGGACACACTTCTTACAAGTTTGATGACATTTTCATGAATAGCTGATGCTTTCATCACTTTACTGCCTCAAAGCAGCAACATCTTGTTTTTATGCTCTTTAACTGATTTTCAAGCCCGCGGAGAGACCAAACGTGGATTTTACTAAACAATATATTTTTTCTGTGTTTTCAACCAAAGAAAGTGTCTTGGTACACACTTCTTACAAGTTATTGAAATTTTTATGAATATCTGATGTT
>JAYMGU010000169.1:0-16000 GCA_036178185.1 Liparis tanakae
TGATCTTTGAGTGTGACGGGGCCTATTGAGGCTGTGCTGTGTGTGTGAAGCATGTATGTGAGTTTTCTCTCTGTGTGTTCAACATGCATGTGTTGTGTTAGCTGTTCGTGTGTGTGTGTGTGTGTGTGTGTGTGTGTGTGTGTGTGTGTGTGGTGTGTGTGGTGTGTGGTGTGTGGTGTGTGTGGTGTGGTGTGGTGTGTGTGTGGTGTGGTGTGGTGTGGTGTGTGTGTGTGTGTGTGTGTGTGTGTGTGTGTGGTGTGGTGTGGTGTGGTGTGGTGTGGTGTGGTGTGGTGTGGTGTGTGTGTGTGTGTGTATTTGTGTGTGTGAGGTGCATGTGAGTTTTTCTCTCTTGCTATCAATAACCACATCGGGTCCCCCACAGACTCGCGGATGGTACCCCTGGGCGCGCAATGCATGACTTGGGGAGTCAGAGACCATTGCAGGTCTCTACGACCTTCAGGACAAACTATTCAAGAGACCCTATTTCTGAGGTCCATTACGAAAAAAACTCACTTTGGCTTCGGCGTCCTACAGACTCGAGCCTGGTACCGTTGGATCATAACGGCCTCAGGGGGCATACAAGAAATGCATCACGAATCGGCTAAGCTCTCAGACCTTCAGAAAAAAAGTTATTCAGAAAAAAAACGTTTCGGGGTGGGGAAAACGCATAAATATCGGACACTTCCCAAGGTCCCAGCCTCGGTCCCATGAGCTTTTTTTTGGGTGGCCAAGGTAAGACTTCAAAAGAAAAAAGGAACCCTTGCAAAATTGACTTCTTCGACCCGGCCAGTTCCCAAAAAAATTAACCCGGGGGGCGGGCTTTTTCCCCTTATTTTAACCCCCAATTTTTAAAACCCCTTTTCCAAATCCAAAACCATCCTTCCGAATTTAAAAAATTTTTAACCCCAAAACCAATAAAATAACCAATCCAAAACCAATTTCCTTTTTAAACCTTCCAAAAAAAATTTAAACCCAAGGGGTTTTTCCAACGAATTTTTTCAATCCCTTTTCCAAAACCAAACCCTTTAACCCCCTAACCCCTAATTTCCCTTAACCCTTTAACCTAATCCCTAACCTAACCCTTTTAAAACCCCCCCCTTTCCCCTAACCCCCTAACCCTTTAAACCTTTTTAAACCTTTTAACCCGGGGGCGGGGGAAAACGTCCCCGGCCGTGGGTTTTAAATCCCCTTTATTTTCTTAATTTTAAACCCTAAACCCTTTTAACCCCAAAATTAACCCCCCCGGTGGGGGGCCCCCCCCCCGGGTCCAGCGGTAGTTTTTTAAAATCCCTTTTATTCCCCAAAAACCCCAACCTAACCTTAACCCTAACCTTAACCCCTTAAAACCCCTTTTTAACCTTTTTAAATTTTTAAAAATTTAAAAACCCAAAAGCCTAACCAAACCCTTTTAAACCCTTAACCCCCTAAACCAAAAAACCCAAAAAACCCTTTTCCCCCTTTTCCCCCCCTTTTTATGCCCCCCCCGGCCTAACAATTTGGGTTTTTTTTAAGCAAAAAGATTTTTTCTTAATTTTTCCCCCAAAAAACCCAAAAAAATCTTTTTTAAAAAACTTTTTTAAAAAAATTTAAAACAATTGGGTTGGAATAAAACCGATAATGGAAAAAATAATTTTAAAATAGTTTAACCAAAAAAAAAATTTTAATTATTAATTAATGTTTTAAATTAACCCTTTTAAAATTTTTAACATTGGGTTTTTTAATGGTTTTAAACCCAACCCCTGTAAATGGGGAAAATTAGATGAAAAAATTTAAAAATTTTGGTTCCTTTTAAAAATTCCTTTTTTATACTTTGAAAAAGTGTTTTTTAATTTTTGTTTTCCCCAATTTTAAAAAATAACACAAAAACCCCAGCGGGGTTTTTTTGGGCCCCGGGGTTTTGATCCGATTTTTTGGGGAAAGGGGGGAAAGGGGAACCTTCCCCCCCATTTTTACCCACAATGGTTTAAAAATTGGGCCCCCTTTTTTTGTTGAACGAAAAAAATTTTTTTCCCCTTTTGGTTCGCCCCTTTCTTTTTTTTAAACCCAAAAAAAAACTTTGGGTTCCCCTGTCTCCTCCTTTATTAATTTTGACTTTTTTTTAAAAACCGGAAAGGTCCCCCGGGAACTCGGGTGGGTTTAAAAAGATTTATATTTGGATTATTTTTTTTTGGGCCTGAAAAAAAAGGGAAACAAATTAAGAAAAACCCACCGTTTTGGGGCCAAAAAAATAATTTAAAAAAAGTATTTTTGTTTTTATTTTTTTTTGGTTAAAAATAAAAAAAAAAGTTTTAACAAAGAAAAATTACCCCCAGGCCCCAAGGGTCCCATTTAGCTTCCCAAGCTACCTGGGAACCAAAGAATTTGGAAACCCCAAAAAGACAAGAACAAAAGGGCTATTTTAAGCCCCCGACCCCTTTGGGGGGCCCCCACCCGGGGGGAAAAGCGGGAACCAAACCCCCCAAGCCCCGGTTTTTCCGTTAAATTAAAGTTAAACCAAAAGGAAAAACCCCGAACGGAATCCAAAATCAATTTTTTTGCCCCCCTTTTTAATTTTTGAAACCCCCCAAAGCAAAATTTAATTAAAACCCCCCTTAATAAAGGCCCCCCTTTTTTTGGCCCTGGCGGGCCTTTTCCCCTTTCATTTTAATTTTTAAGCCCGGGCCTTTAAAAATTGCCCCCAAATTTTAACCAAGGCCCCCCCAAACCAACCTCCCATTAAAAATTTGAAAAAAAATTTATAAAACCATAACCAACCCCTTTCCTCCCGGCCCCTTTTTATAACCCCCCAATTTTGGTCCCCGCGACCCCCACCCTAACCCGCCCGTTTGGCCCGCCCCCCCCGGTAACCTTCCCCTTTTCACCCCCGGCCCCCCTTGCCCCAAAGAAATTTTAACCCCCCTCCCCCCCGGGGAAAGCCGCTTTTTTCCGCCCACACCCCCGGCTCCCCGGGCCCCCGTGGGGGCGGCTTTTTTTCCCCAACCAACCAACCAATTCCCCTCCCAAAACCAATAACCCCTCCCTAACCCCCCCTGATACAACCCCAACCCCAAAAATTTTTCTAATCCAACCCCCCTTTCCCCCCCAACCGGGGAAAGAGCCAACCCCAAATTTTTAAACGCAAAAATTCCCCCCCAGAAAGGGCGGAAAAAATCGCCCCCCCCGAAAAAATTTTCCCGGAATTTCCGGGCGCCCGTGAACCCCCCCCCGGAGGGGAACCCCCAACCCCCTTTTTGGAAGGGAAAAAGCGGCAAAAAGGGGCCGGGGGCCCTGACGGGGGGGCCGCGGATTGGGGGGAAGATGAGCCTTCGGGGAACAGCGGTGGGGGGGGGGGGGGGGGGGGGGGGGGGGGGGGGGGGGGGGGGGGGGGGGGGGGGGGGGGGGGAGGGGGAACGGGGTTTTTTTGAAGCCGGAAAATTCGACGGAGGTTTTCCCCGGGGGTCTGTTTAACGGGAAAATTTACCCCAAGGGCCCAAAGCACCCCCCCTTTCCCCAAACGGTCACGGGATTTAAGACCACCTTGGCCCAATTGGGCAAAAAAATGGGTCTCCCAGCCTTAAAAAAAATTTTTTAAAAAAAGGCGGTTAAAAATTAATTAATACACAGGGAAATTTTTAAGCCCCCGGGAATGCCCAGGGGGGTTAAACCCTTTTAATTTTACCCCCCCAAACCCCCTTTTGGGAGGAGGGTAATTTGAAAATTGGGGGGGAACCGGGGCCCCTTTTTAAAAAGGTTTTTCCCCCTTGGAAAAAAATTTGGGGAGGGCCTGGGGTTGAAAATTCCCCCCCCAAAAACCTTTGGGGCCCCAAAAACCCATTGGGGCCCAAAAACTGTTGCCCCCCAAGAGCCCTTTTTTTCAAAAGGTTTGGGGAAAAGAAAAAATTAAAAATTTGAAAAATTTTTTTCAGGACTTGGGAAAAACCCCTTTTAAAGCGGGGTTTTTAAAGTGCAAAAAATTTTCCGGGCGGGGGCCCCAAAAACCCCGGGCTGGGCCCCCGGGTTTTTTTCCCCATTCCCCTTAGTCCTTTTTCCCTTCCTTTTCGGGTTTTTTCCCCCCTTTTTAAACCCACCGGGAAGGCCACCCCAGGCGGTTTTTTTTTTTCCTGAAGGGAAATTGGCCCCTTGGGTTTTTGGTTTTTTTTTGGTTAAATTTAAATTTTTAAAAAGGGGTTCCCAGTTTTTGGGGTTTCCTCCAAAAAATGCCACAACAGGGGGGAGCCCCTTTCGGCCCGGGTGGCATGGACAGAAAAAAAGGAAAACCCCGAGGTTCCGAAAGGCCCCGGAACGGGGGAAAGGTCCAAATCTGAGGAATGAAAGTTTTTGGTGGAAAGGGCCGGGGCTAGGTACCCCCGGGCCCTCCCTAAAACCCAACCCTTTAATTCAAATCCCAACCCGCCCTTTTGGGGGAAAGGAGCCTTTTAAAGGAGGCTTCCCAGCCCCCGGCCCTTTTCCTTTCCCCCCCCCCCTCCCCCCCCCGCTCCCGGGGCGTGGCAAAAACCCCCCACCTTTTTCCCGGGCTTTCCACACACCACCCCACCGGGGGCCCCCCTCCACCACCCCTCCCCAGAGAGCCCGCCGAACCGGTGTGCACAGACCTTCCGGCAGCGGGGCCTCAGGGAGGGGAACTTTACCCGGGTTGGGGGAAAAGGCAAGGCCCGAAAGGGAACGGGGGAACCCCCCCCAACAAAAAGGGGTTCAAACAGGGCCCCGGAAGAAAGGGGGACCCAACGGGGAGGACCCAGAGAAGTGGCACCGTTTGGGGGGTGTTGAGGCCCAATTTTCCCCCCGCGGGCCCCCTTCCCTCCCCAGGAAAAAGAAAACCGCCATGGGAAAAGCCCAGGGGACCTGCCCCAATTCCGGGAAAGGGGGTGTCAGGTGAAAATTTTATAAAACCCGGGGGCCCTAAAGATCCGGGGTTTTTTTCCCCAGTATTTTGGGTTTGGAAAAACCACATTTCCCAAAAAAAGGGGAAATTTTGAAAATGGGGACCCAGGGGTTTAAGAAGGGGGGCCTCCTTTTGGGTTTTGGGGGCCCCGGGACCCGGGAAATTTAAAGCGGAAGGACCCCAAAAAACTTTTTGGAATGCTAATAAATGGCCAACAAAAATTCCCCCCAAAGGCCCCGGAGTTCTTTTCATCCCCTTTCTTTTCAGACCCCCACAAAGGGAAGCCTAAAACTCACAATTTATTTTCCCCCATTTTTTTCCCCCTTAAGGGGGTTCCCAGCTGAGGCCCCTGAAAGTGGCCTCAGAAAATTGCATGGAAAAAGGGGGGGCCTTATGGACCAACGGGTCAAATTTAAAAATTTGGGGAATGGTTAAAACCTTTCCCCAGGAAATAAAAGTCATTAAAAAAAAGGGTTTTAATCCCAACCCCGGAGGGCCAAAATAAACAAAATTTTTTCTCCCCCCTCCCCCCCCCCCCGGGGCTTCAAAAACCCCGGTTAGGGCCCCCAAAAACCCCCCCTTTTCCCAAAAATTTGGCCAACCCCAAAACCCCCTAAAAAAGGGCCACCCCCCACCCTTTTTTTAAGGTCCCCCGGGCCCCCTTATTGCACAGAAAAAAAACCTTCCGCGGAATCGGGGATTTTAAAAAATTTTAACCCTTGGTTAAAAAAAAAGGGGAAAAGGGGAAAACAGGAGGCCCCAATAAATTTGTAATTAAAGGGGCCCGGAAAAGGCAGGGGAGGGTAGGAATGAAACAGTTCTGTGGGGATGCCAATTTTAAAAAAAAAGGCCCTTTAAACACAAAAACCCAAACCCAAACCTATTTGGACCCCGGGCCCTTTAATTTTGGGGTTTTTAAAACCCAATGGGCCCAAAAAAATTGGGGGATTTAAACCCAAAACAGGGAAACATTTTGGGGAAAAATTCGGGTCCCCCGGGGGAGAAAGGGGCCTTTTTTTTTACAAACCCCAAAAACCCACAAGGAACCGCTAAATGGGTCCCCAAAAAATTTCCCCCAGGCGGGCCCATGGGTAATTTTTTTGACCCCCCCAAAAGGGAGGCTACCACAAAACAAATTTTCATTTTTTTCCCTTAGGGTTCCTTTAACAAAACCCGAATTTTGACCTACAAAATCTTTTTATTTTGGGGGTAAAACCGGGAAAAAAGGGCCAACACCCGGCAAAATTAATCCCTAACCTTCCCGGGGGTAGAAAAAAAAATCATTTTTTAAAAAAAGTTTATTTAACCCTCGTGTTGTCCTGGGGCCCGGGTAAAATTTAAAATCTTTAATTTAATTAATTTAATTAAATTAAATCTTTTCCCTCAAAATATTTTTTTAAATTCATAAAAATAAATTTAAAAAAATAAAAAATTTCCCTTAAAAATGTCCCAGTTAAAATACATTTGAAGTAATTTGATTGAATTATGGGTGATTTATTCAATTTAATAACGTCTGTTTTTTCCTCTGGGGTCAAAAAACCCCGCGGCATTAGTGGTGCAATGGGGCCCTTTCCCCATAATGCTTTCAAAACATCTTTGATCTTGGATGTTTGATGTGGGGGGTCCCCCCAATGGTTTTGTCAACAACAGCAACAAAAAAAATTTCACAGGTGTTGGGCAGCGGGGGCATTTCCCTTTTTCATTTAGAGACAGGCAGCACCATGGGGGAAAGGGCCTATACTGCAGAGGCTTGGGCTTTTTAAACTATTTTGGGGGAAAATAATGACCAGGAGGACTTTAACACCCTGAGGGAAAGACAGGGAGGAGGATTCGGGGTCAGAAGATGGGGGAAAAAATTTCGATGAGGTGATTGACCCAAACATACAGACCACATACTGCTTCCCTCTAAAAGAAGCCCCCCTCCCGCTGAAAAATGGAAGAAGGGTAAAAGTGAAAGGAACATGATGATGTAGGATCTGAAGCGGGAAATGGAAGATGTGTCAGAAGTGGAGGACTGCTTTTTATAATGCAGAGGAAGAATCAACTGCTGGGGAAAAGGAATCGGAAATGGAAGATTTTCAGAAGTGGAGGACTGCACTTTTATAAAGGAAGAATCCACCCGGATGAGGAAAATCTGAGGAAGAGGACCCAAGGGAAGAATATTTCCAGTCAAAAAATAAAACATTGATCTGGTCTTCTATCCCCCCCCAGTGACGGGCACATGTTGACAGAGAGAGCAGAGAGAAAACAAGCCACCATGGACCAACTGCTTTAAAGGTCGGTATTGAGACATAAAGTCCACTTTTACCTGTTTCTGCCCAAGTCTTTGAAGGGTGGTGCTGAACATGACTCAAGGAAAAGCGTGTGTATTTGGGAACAGGGAATGGAGAAAGATAGATCCCAAATTTACCTGCAGGCATATGGGGTTTTTTTGGTTCTGCTGGCGTGTACCCATCCCTAAAAAACCACCCCGCTGGGTTTTTGGCATGCGAGTCTGGGGGGAATTTTCCGTGCTACCATGACACTCAAAATGTTTTACAAAATCTCAAAAATGATTTGGTTTTTATGGCCCAAAAACACTGGAGCAGATGGCCCTGCCCGAGACAAACTTGCTCCCATTGGAAATTTGGGACCGGAAAGGGTTCTCTCACCATTTTGATCAGGCAGGGTGACTTTGATGGCGCCGGTCCCTTCAAAAAAAGGCCTGTCCTTTCAAACAATTCATCCCCAGCAAAACCCGGGGAAAAATGGGATAAAAAATTTGGGGAGCATCCCATGCCCGGTCCCGCTATGCATGGAACATGCAAGTGTACACTGGGAAACCTGCTGGTTTTCCAATCCCGAAAAAAAAATCAGGGGCATTTTTTTTGTCCTTGACATTTTTAAAAAGGTCTCCGGGAAAAACGATCACCTGTGACAACTTCTTCTTCACATGCCCCCGGCCCTGCAGCTGGGTGAAAAGAAAAACTGTACATGGTGGGGACAGTACGGAGGAATAAGCCTGAGCTTCCCCTGCACTGGTGTCCAAAAAACAGGGGTGGGGTTTTCATCCCAAATTTGCCTTCACGGGGCCCATGCTCCCGGGGTCCTATCACCCCCCAAAAAAAGCGTTCTTCTGATGAGCACCCGCATGGGGATGCTGCTGTAAAAGGGGTGACAAAAAACCAAAAAACATTAAGAAATTTCAAAAACACAACAAAGGGGGTGTGATAACCTTTACAGGTTTTAAAGCACATTTTTTCCCGTTTATAATATTATCTTTGAGTTTAATTTGTGTGTAGGGGAAAAAAATTACATTTTTGAATTTTTTTGGGTTTTTTTTCTTTTTTTTTCAGGTTACCAGTGTTGGTCTTAAAAAATGACAGCCCCGTTGGCCTTTTTCTTCAAAATGATTCTGCATCAACTCCTTTGTCCTGTGTGGTCGAGATCAAGCCAGCCTGGAATCAGGGGGAAATGCAACAGGGGGGAGGCTGTACATGGAGGAGCGGGGGACAACTGGGATACCTCCATCAAGGCCTGCGGGCGCTTCAAACTTCATTTTTGTTGCTCTTCCTTCTTGGGGACCTCCAAAACTGAACTATTTTTTTTTGCACTTTTGATTTTTTTATAATAAAAAATTTGACTTGACTTGACAGGTTATTCCCCGACCGCCCCTGCCAGATTGGTTATGGAGATCCAGCAGTTCAGCTCCCGCTCTACCTCTGCAGCAGCCCCTCACCCCAAATGCCCCTCACCCCCCCTGCCCCTCCTGGCCCATTTTCCCCAAAAAGGGGGGTGCAAATTCTGCCCTCGCCAGAGTGATCTCAAAACATAAAATGTGCCAACAATGCAATGCATTTCATCTTAAAAATCCGCCATTACTACCTGCCTCGCATGCAACTGAGGGCACATTTTAGACTTTTATTCCAAAAAAATAATGAAAAGTTAAAAATTTTGAAAAGTTAAATGTTTTTTAAAAGGGAATTTTTGACATGTTTTTATATGTCAGGTATTGAGTTGGAATAAAGTTGGCTAAAAAATTGGGAAAAAGGTTGGGGGATAATTTATTTTATGCTTTTTTAAACAGCCAAACCAGTGGGGGCATTTTGACCCCCAAAGGGCCTTTGGGGTGTGATTTGTTGCCATTGAAAAATTGAAGTGTTTCAAAAACAACATCCTCCTAAACTTTTTACTTATTACAGAGTGGTAATTTAAATAGTCAAAATAATATAAAGTCAAAATAATTAATTGGGTTTTTTATTTAATTTTTTCCCCCAAAAACAAATTTATCTTTTTTTTTTTTTAAAAAAAATCTAATTTCCAAATTCCCAAAAAAAAAGAAAAAATGGTGGTAATGGGTTGGACTGAAGTAAAAATAAAATTCCAAAAAGAAATTTATTTACAATTTTTACTTTATGCTTTAACTAACAGTCCCAAACCTTAGGGGGCATTTTGACCCCCAGGACCGGGGTTTTGATTATGTGCTGCCATTAAAAACTTGAAATTTTCAAAAACAGCATCCTGCTAAACTTTGACTTATTACAGAGTGGTACATGTCAAATAGTCAAAAAAAATATAAAGTCAAAATAATTAATTGGTTTTATTTAATTTCACTCCCAAAACAGGGTATACTTTTTTTTTTTAAAGAGGGGCTATTTATTTTAAAAACAAAAAAGAGAAAAAAAGGTGGTAATGGGGTTTGGGCTGAAGTAAAAAATAAAAAGGGGCAAAACAAATTGATTAAATTTTTTACTTTATTGCCAAAATAACAGTCAAACCAGTCAGGTCATTTTTTACCCCAAGGACAAGGGGGTATAGAAGCGGAGGGGCATTACGGAAAAGGGCCCAAAAAAAAATAAAAGGGGTAAAACCGGGCTTTCCCCCCAAGGGGCGCACAAAGCGGAAAGGGGCCTTGGGAGCTTTTCCCCCCGTTTTAAAAAACAACCTTTCACCCAAAAAAAGACCCTTTATTTTAAACCCCCGGGGGTGGTTTTACAAGCCCAGGGGAAATTTAAAAAAATTTCCCGGATACGCTTCTTTAAAAAACTTTAGGCAAATTGGGCCCTTCCTTCCTAAAAAACGTAAAACCGAAGCCCAATAATTATAGGCCCTGATGGATATTGTGGGGGTCGGGCGCGGGGAGGGAAAAAGGAAAGAAAAAATTTTTACTGCTTCCCCTTTTGGCCAACCATTTTAAAAAAATTTTGCCCATCCCAAAAAATTTAAAGTAAAAGAAGGGTTAACTAAGGGAATTTCCCCGGTACTTCTTTTGAATTTTTCCCCCAAAACCTAGAAAGAAATAAGGTCCTTTAAACCCCCACGGCCGAAAATTTATTCAAAAAAAGCTTCCCCCCAAAACACACATTTTTCCCCGGCCTTATCCCCGTCCCCCCAATTTTAAAAATTCCCTAAATTTTTTGCCCGGCAAAAGGGCCCCCGCCGGTTAAGTTATTCTTCACGTCATAGAAGTTTTCATAAACGTTTTTGGAAAGGGGGTGGGGGGGGGTCTTTCGAGGGGAAAACCGGGGGCCCGAATTTCCTTTGGGGAAACCTTCTACCAGTCTTTTTGTTCAACGGGGTGGTTTCAAACCAAAAACACCCTTGGGGAAAAATTTCCCCCCACATTAAATCACCCTCAAAATTTTTGGGCCTTTAAAGGTAAAAACCCCCCAAAATTCCCCAAAAAATAAAATCCCTTAGAAAACGTTTTTGGGTCCCCAAAAACTTCCAAACCCCAAAATTGGTTTCCCCCAAAAAACAAACCCAGGGAAAATTTCGGAAAAACCCTTTTTTTAAAGGGACTTTAAGGGCAAAAGGGGGCATTTGGCCTTTTTTAAACCCAATGTTCACTCTTTTGTTAAACCCGGAAACAGCCCCCTTTCCCCCAAAGCACAAATCCCGGGGGGTTTTCCGCACCCAACTTTTTTCAAAAATTATGTCAGGGGGGAGGGGCCCCCCGGGTGTTTTTCCAATTTTTTCCCCAAACCCCTAAGGTACTTTTGGGGGGGCCTTTTTGAAAGGGCAGGGATTTTTGGGTTGGGATTTTTCTAAAAACCCTGATGGCCCGGCCCAGAATAGTAAAGAGGGGGCTTTAAAAATTGGGGGAAAACAGACATTTTTCCTTTTGGCCCTTGGAAAAGTGGGGCCCCCCCTTTTAACCCCAAACCAACCCTAACCCCAAAATTTTTAAAAGGGGTTTTTCCTTTCCAGCAAAAGGCCCAAAAATTTTTAAACTAATTTTTTAAGGGGATTTTTTGGCAAAGGGCATTTAATTTTATTTATTAATTTATTATTTATTTTAAAAAAGGCAACCCCTTCCCTTTTTCCCCCAAAATTTTAAACTTTGGGGGGGCCCTTTAAGGGGAAAACCCCCAACCCAACTGGTAAATTAAAATTATGGGTTTAAAATAAAATTTTTGAATAAAACCCCTAAGGGAATTTGGGGGAAAATTTTAGGGAGGGTCCTTGGGGCAGTCTGGGGGTGGCCAGGGGAATGGTTGGTGGTGGAGGTTTTGGGGGAAAAAAAATCGGGGTTTTTCGCGTGGAAAAAGGAGGGAAATTAAACCCCCAAAAATGTGGCCCCCCCTTTCCCAACCCCGGCCCCCAAAAGGAATTAAAAATTCACTTTAAAATACTTTTTTTTCCCCCTTTAAAATTATGTTAATTTAATTTTGGGTTATAAAAGTAAATTTTTAAAAAATTTGTTGGGAAATTTTTTTTTTAAAATTTCTTTCTATTAAAAGCATTTCAATTAAAGGTTTTTTGAAAATGACATTAAAAATGTTAAAAACATTTTTTAATTTTATTGAAAAGGGGCTGGAAACTTCAAAAAATTTCCCCCGTAAAATTTACTTAATTTCAACCCCTTCATTTACATTTCCTTTATTTAAAACCCTTTTTAAAATGTTTCCTAAATTTGGGGAAAAAGGGGAATACGGTGGGTTTAAAATTCAAAAAACCCTGGGGGAAAACCTGCATTTTTAAAATGAAAGGGGTATTTTTTTCCATTTTTTGAAAAAAAATTTTAGGAAATTTTTTTTTCATTAAGTGGACTTTGGCCCTTTAAAGGTGAAAGGGGAAGGGAAAACAAAGGGAAAATAAACCTTTTGTTCCCTTCAAGCATTTTTTTGAAAAAGGAAAAGAAATTAAACAAAAAATTTTTTAGAAAAGGGGTTAATGGTTCCATAATTTTTTCTTTAAGAACCCCCCGGGGGTTTGGGGCACCCCAAATTTGGTTGCGGTCAAAAAGGGGGTAAACCCAAATTTTGGGGGGCTTTCGAAAGTGGGGGCGGCTCGGGGAAAATTTGCTCTCAAAAGTGGTTTCCGGCCTGAATTTGGGGCATAAGGATTTGGGAATCCCCACTTTTAAGGGCCTTGTTAAATTTAGGGAAAAGGGAAAAAAAAAGGACAAATTCCATAAAACATTTTTTAATTTTTTCAGGGAAAAACCCCCCCTTTGAAATTTCCCTTTTTAAATTATTTTTGGGTAATTTTTGGGGAATTAAAAAACCGCCTTTATTTGCTTAAAAAACCCCCCGAGACCTTTTTCAATACACCAGTTTTTTAAAATTTTTTGAAATTTTCCCTAAAATTTTTAAAACCCCCGTTTTTGAACAATTTTAAATTTTTTGTTCAAAAACACAGCTGCCCAAAAACGAAAAAGGGGGCACTTCTTTTTGGGAAAAAATGTTTGGTTGTTTGCCATTTTTTTTTAAGGAAAAAAGTAACTGGGATTTTTGCAACGTTTTTTAAGGGGAAAATTTTCCTAAATTTTAAATTGGAAATTTTAAATTTTTTTGGGTTTTTCCGAAAAAATTTTTTAAAATTAACCCCCAAAAATTTTTTTTTAAAATTTCCCAAAAAAAATTTAGGTTTTTTTAAAATCTTACAAATTTTTCTTTGGGGTTTGCCTTTTTCAAAAGGAAAAAATGCGAAAATTTTGGGTTTTTTGAAAATAAAAAATATTTTCTTCATAGGCGAAATACCCCAAAATTTTAAAAAATTCCCCAAAAAAAGGAGGGCCTTTTTCCAAAAAATTAAAACAACAGGGAAAAAAGACAAGGGTCGAAAAAATACGGTTTAAAAAAAGGCGTAATTGGGGAAAAAACCTTTTAAATTCAAACAAAAATTTTTTCAAATCCCCAAGGGTTTTAAAAACTTTTTTTAGGGAAACATTAAAATGCAAGGTCCAAAAGGGGAATTTTTTTTTAAGGGGGTTCCCTTTTTTGGCGGGTTTTTTGCCCTTTTGAATTTTTGTAAAAATGTTTTGTGGGATTTTTTTCCCAAAAGGGAACCAAAACCCCGCTTTTTGAAAAGGGTTTTTATTTGGGTTTTGGGAAATTTAAAAATTAAAATTTTCGATACTTTTGCAAAAATTTAAAAATATTTTGGAAACCGAAAAAGGGGTTGAAACCCCTCCCGGGTGTGGGCCCTTTTTTAAAGCACCTAAAAAAATTCCAAACAACTTGGAAACTAAAAAAACTTTAAAAAACCAAATTTGGAAAAAAAATTTTGAGACAAATAACCACCTTAATTTTTCCCTTAATATTTAATGGGGGGGGGGCCCCTAAAATAATTGAAAATTTTTTTCCTTTTTTGGTTTTTATTTTTTAAATAAAAGGGTTTTTAACTTCCTGGGGTAAACATTCTTCCCAAGCTTTTCCCAAAACGAACCTTTTAAATTTGTCCCCGGGGGAAAAACTTTGGGGAAAAGGGTTTTAAAAATAAAATTTCCAAAAGCCCCTAAAAAACCCAAAAAACGTTGTTTCCCTTTTGGGATTTTTCAATCTTTTTTTCCAAAAAATTTTTAAGGGGGCGCATTTCCTGAAAGGGGCTGTAAATTTTCTTTCCCGGTCTTTAAAGGGAGCTAAATTCCCCCTAAAAAATAAACAAAGTTTTCTTTTTCTTTTTTAAATTTTTCCCCTTTTTTCACTTATTTTAACCCCCCTTCAAAAATTTTTAAAAAAGACCCGACCTTTTTGTCTTTCCCCCCTTTTTTCCCAGGATTTTTGGGGAATTTTGGGCCGAAATCCCCTTCCCCGAAAAGGTGATCAAAAATGGGTTTTTTTGAAATAAACCCCCAATTTAAATTTGGAAATTGGGGCAAACCCGTCTGCGTTCCCAAATTTTGTGTGGTTTTTTAGGTGAAAAACACTTGCAGTCTAAAATTTTTAAAAATTTGTTTTTTTCTTTCCTGGTGGGAAAAAAAAGGAACCCAAAAATTTTTTTTTTTCCCTTTGGTTTTCCTTTTTCTTAAAAGGGAAATGATAAAATTTTTCAAAATTTTTTTAAATTTAATTAACTTTCTGATTCCCAAAAGACAAAAGGGTTTTGTTAAATTCCCCAAAACTGTTCCGGGCCAACCCCAAATTTTTCTTTGCGTCAAAAAAAAAATTTTTTAAAAAAAAAAAGGGGGTTTTTTTGGGGAAAAAAATTTTTGAAATTTGCCCTTTTTTGAAAAGGGGGGCCCAACCCCCCAAAAAAAAAAGGGGCACCCCCCCCCTTTTGTTTTTTTGGGGGAAGGGCCCAAATTTTAAATTATGTTTAAGGGTTTAAACCCTGGGGTAATGGAAATTTAAATTGCCCCTTCCCCCGGAAATGGGGGGGAAAAATGGGGCTTTCCCCAATTAGGCCCGCCCCCTTTTGAAAAAAATTAAAAAAATTTCCGGGGTTTCAAAGCCCCGGAAAAAACCCCGCGTTAAATTTTTCCCCCGATTAAACCCGATTTTTTGGGTTTATTCTTCCCCTTTTAATTCATGGGGGGCGGTTTTTGACCCCGCCTTTTTTTTTAAAAAAAAAAAAATTTTAACAAATTTAAAAGGGCCCATTTTTAAACTCCCCCCGCCCCCTTTCAATTTTTCCCGGGCCCATTTTTTTTTTTAAATTAGTCAAAAACAAAAAAAATTTCCTTTTTTCCCGGCCTCCAAAATTCCCCAAAACGGGAAAAGGGTTTCCGGGAAATTTTTCCCCCCAAACAAGGGGGGCTTTTTTGGGTTTTTTTTGGTTTTTTAAAAGGGTTTTTGGGGTTTTTGGGTTTTTTTTTTAAAAAAAAAGGGCCAATTTTTAAAAAATCTTTGGGGTTTTTTTTTTGGAATTAAAAAACCTTTTTTTTAAAAATTGGGGGTTTTGAAAAAATTTTTTTTTTTGGGAAAAAAATTGAAACATTTCCCCAAGGAAAAAGGTTTTTTGGCCAAAATTTAAAAAATTTAAAAACACTTTCCCCCTTTATCAGTTTTTATTTTAATCCTCCAAACCCAAAAAAATACTAATAAAACTTTTTACCCCCCATTTATTTTTCCTCCCCCAAATTTTGAAAGGTTTTGGGTTTTAAAAAACCAAAAAATTAACCTCAAGTTCCCCAAATAATTTAAAAACCCGGTTTTGACCTTGGGGCAAACCCCCCTTTTAACCATCAAACGGGGGTTTGCCCCAAAAACAAAATTTTGGGAAATTTTCCCCCCCCAAATGGGGGAAAAAAGGTTTAAAGGGCGATTCCTTTTTAAAATTTTGGAGATTATTTTTTGAGTTTTTTGTAATTAGTTTTTTTTATTTAACCCAAAAAAAAATGGCTTCTTTCCCTTTAAAGGCCCCCCCCCCCCTAGGGGCGGTTTTGTACCCAAAAAAAGGGGTTTTTCACTTTTAAAAAAAGGGAACGGGGGAATTTGAAAAAATTGGAAAAAAAAAATTTCCCGGGGCGTTAACCAAGGGTCCGCCTGGACCTGTTTTCTACAAAAAAAATAAACCCCTGTGAACCCCAAAAAACTTTCCTGGGCCCCCTTTTACTTCGTTTTCCCACGCCATTTTGATTACTATAACATTTGTTGCAATCTTTCTGGATTGAAAATAATTAATTTATAAAACACAGAATGAATAATAACAGAATGGAAAGGTACTTTTTCAGAAACTAATTATACTTTTTATTATAGAGAGCACTTCAGGTGTAAAGTGCTACTCAAAAGCTGATGCAGACAAAGATGATGAAGACAATGGTGATGACGATGATGAGAGACCATTTGGTGGGATCAGTTCCTCCTTGGTAAGTATTTTGACGTTTAATGTTCTAACAATTTTTTTTAATGTTATAGTAAAGTGGTTGTTTGTATTGATACTGTTGAGAAAATCGGAATATAAATTTAAAAA
>JAYMGU010000171.1:0-48163 GCA_036178185.1 Liparis tanakae
GATATCTATGAGTGTAATATGAGTATTTATATATATATATATATATATATATATATATATATATATATATATATAATGAGTATTCATATATACATGAGTATAATGTGAGTATTAATATATACATGCGTATAATGAGAGTATTAATATACATATATGAGTATAATGTGAGTATTAATATATACATGCGTATAATGAGAGTATTAATATACATATGAGTATAATGTGAGTATTCCTATACATCGTATAGAGAGTTCCTTCCTAATATACCTATATATGATGTTCTCTCTCTTCCTCACATGCTGGCCTCTCCTCTCCTCCTGTATCTAGTTCCTCCTCACATGCTCTTCCTCCTCTCCTCACATGTGGCCTCCTCTCCCTTCCTCATGCCCTCTCTCTGTCCTCTGCTCTCTCTCCTCCACATGTTGTGCCTTCTCCCCTCCTCACATGGTACCTCTTCCCACAGCCTCCTCTCCTCCTCACATGCTGTGGCCTCCTCCTCTTCCTCACATGCTGTGGCCTCCCTCCTCTTCCTCACATGCTGTGGCCTCCTCCTCCTCCTCACATGCTGGCCTCCTCCTCCTCCTCACATGTGCTGGCCTCCTCCCTCCTCCTCCTCACATGTGTGGCCTCCTCCTGTGGTGGCCTCCTCCTCCCTCCCTCCTCTCACCTCACTGTGGCCTCCCTCCTCTTCCTCACATGCTGTGGCCTCTCCTCCTCCCCTCCCTCACTCCTGTCCTCTGTGGCCTCCCTCCTCCTCACATGCTGTGGCCTCCTCCTCTCCTCCTCACATTGTGTCTGTGGCCTCCCTCCTCCTCCCTCATGTTGTGTCTTCCCTCCCCTCCTCCTCCCCTCACTCTGTGGCCTCCTCCCTCCCTCCCTCCTCCTCCTCCTCCTCCCCCCCCTCCTCGGCCTCCTCCTCCTCCTCTCCTCCTCCCTCCTCCTCCTCCTCTTCTTTCCTGCCTCCTCCTCCTCCTCCTCTCCTCCTCCTCCTGTGACTCTGTCTCCTCCTCCTCCCTCCTCCTCCTCCTGACTGTTCCTCCTCCTCCTCCCTCCTCCTCCCCTCCTCCCTCCTCCCCTCCTCCTCCCTCCTCCTCCCTCCTCCTCCTCCTCCTGTGCCCTGTCTCCTCCTCCCTCCTCCCTCCTCCTCCTCCTCCCTCCTCCTCCTCCTCCTCCTCCTGTGACTCTCTCCTCCCTCCTCCTCCTCCCCTCCTCCTCCTGTCCTCCTCCTCCCTCCTCCTCCTCCTCCTCCTCCTCCTCCTCCCTCCCTCCTCCTCCTCCTCCTCTCCCCCCTCCTCCTCCCTCCTCCTCCCCTCCTCCTCCTCTCCTCCTCCTCCTCCTGACTCTGTCTCCTCCTCCTCCCTCCTCCTCCTCCTCCTCCTCCTCCTCCTCCTCCCTGTGACTCTGTCTCCTCCTCCTCCTCCTCCCTCCTCCTCCTCCTCCTCCCCTCCTCCCTCCTCCTCCTGCTCTCTCCTCCTCCTCCTCCTCCTCCTCCTCCCTCCTCCCTCCTCCTCCTCCCTCCTCCTCCTCCTCCTCCCTCCTCCTCCCCTCCTCCTCCTGTGACTCTGTCTCCTCCCCTCCTCCTCCTCCTCCTCTCCCTCCTCCTCCCCTCCTCCTCCCTCCCTCCTCCTCCTGACTCTGTCTCCTCCTCCTCCTCTCCCTCCTCCTCCTCCTCCTCCTCCTCCCTCCTCCTCCCTCTCCTCCCTCCTCCTCCTCCTCCTGTGACTCTGTCTCCTCTCCCCTCCTCCTCCTCCCTCCTCCCTCCTCCTCCTCCTCCTCCTCCTCCTCCTGACTCTGTCTCCCTCCTCCTCCTCCTCCTCCCTCCTCCTCCTCCTCCTCCTCCCTCCTCCTCTCCTCCTCCTCCCCTCCTGTCTCCTCCTCCTCCTCCTCCTCCTCCTCCTCCTCCTCCTCCTCCCTCCTCTCCTCCCTCCTCCTCCTCTGTCTCCCTCCTCCCCTCCTCCTCCTCCTCCTCCTCCTCCCCTCCTCCTCCTCCTCCTCCTGTCTCCTCCCCTCCCCTCCTCCTCCTCTCCTCCTCCTCCTCCTCTCCTCCTCCTCCTCCTCCCTCCCTCCTCCCTTCCCCCTCCCTCCTCCTCCCTCCCTCCTCCCTCCTCCCCCTCTCTCCCTCCCTCCTCCTCCTCCTGTGACCTGTCTCCTCCCTCCCTCCTCCTCCCTCCTCCCCCCCTCCCTCCTCCTCCTCCCTCCTCCTCCCCTCTGTCTCCTCCTCCTCCCCTCCCTCCTCCTCCTCCTCCTCCTCCCCTCCCTCCCTCCTCCTCCCTCCCTCCCTCCTCCTCCTCCCTCCTCCCCCCTCCCTCCTCCTCCTGTGACTCTGTCTCCTCCCCCTCCCCTCCTCCTCCTCCCTCCCCTCCCCCTCCCTCCTCCCTCCTCCTCCTCCTCTCCTCTGTCTCCTCCTCCTCCTCCTCCTCCTCCCCTCCTCCTCCTCCCTCCTCCTCCTCCTGTGACTCTGTCTCCTCCCCTCCTCCTCCCCTCCTCTCCTCCTCCTCCTCCTCCCTCCTCCTCCTGTGACTCTGTCTCCTCCCCCTCTCCTCCTCCTCCCTCCTCCTGTGACTCTGTCTCCTCCTCCTCCCTCCTCCTCCTGTCCCCTCCTCCCTCTCCTCCTCCCTCCTCCTCCTCCTCCCCCCCCTCCTCCCTCCCTCCTCCTCCTGTGACTCTGTCTCCTCCCCTCCCTCCTCCTCCTCCCTCCCTCCTCCTCCTCCCTCCTCTGTCCTCCCCTCCTCCTCCTCCTCCCTCCTCCTCCTCCTCCTCCTCCTCCCTCCTCCTCCTGTGACTCTGTCTCCCCTCCTCCTCCCTCCTCCCTCCTCCCCCTCCTCCTCCTCCTCCTCCTGTGACTCTGTCTCCTCCCCCCCTCCTCCCTCCTCCTCCTCCTCCTCCTCCTCCTCCTCCCTCCCTCCCTCCTCCTGTGACTCTGTCTCCTCCTCCTCCTCCCTCCCTCCTCCCTCCTCCAGACTCTGTCCTCCTCCTCCTCCTGTGACTCTGTCTCCTCCTCCTCCTCCTCCTCCTGTGACTCTGTCTCCTCCTCCTCCTCCTCCTCCTCCCCCCCCTCCTCCTCCTCCTCCCCCTCCTCCTGTGACTCTGTCTCCTCCCCCCCCTCCTCCTCCCCTCCTCCTCCTCCCCTCCTCCTCCTCCTCCTCCTGTGACTCTGTCTCCTCCTCCTCCTCCTCCTCCTGTGACTCTGTCTCCTCCTCCTCCTCCTCCTCCTCCTCCCCCCTCCTCCTCCTCCTCCTCCTGTGACTGTCTCCTCCTCAGAGGGGAAGCTGTACTCGGCCACGGTGGCTGACTTCCAGGCCAGTGACTCTGTGATCTACCGCAGCCTGGGGGCCGGCTCGGCCCTGAGGACCCTCAAGTACGACTCCAAGTGGCTGAAAGGTACAGGAGGAGGAGGAGGAGGAGGAGGAGGAGGAGCCCTCAGGACCCCCCTCAGTGTCCCACTCTGCTCCTCCTCCTCCTCCTCCTCAGAGCCTCACTTCCTGCAAGCAGCAGAGTACGGGAGCTACGTGTACTTCTTCTACCGGGAGATCGCGGTGGAGCACAGCAGCCTGGGCAAGGTGCGTCCCAGGCTCGGCCAATCAGAGCGTCCTCCACGCGCCTCCTCTCACCCCCAGGTGGTGTTCTCCCGCGTGGCGCGCGTGTGTAAGCGCGATGTGGGCGGGTCCCAGCGCGTGCTGGAGCGCACCTGGACGTCGTTCCTGAAGGCGCGGCTCAACTGCTCCGTGCCGGGCGAGTCCTTCTTCTACTTCGACGTGCTGCAGGCCGTCAGCGGCGTGCTGGACGTCGGGGGGGCGCCCGGCGTGGTGGGCGTGTTCACCACGCAGAGCAACAGGTGGGCCGCACGGCGCTCTGACCGCCTGTCTGCCCTGTCTCCATGACCTGTGACCTGTCTCCATGACCTGTGACCTGTCTCCATGACCTGTGACCTGTCTCCATGACCTGTGACCTGTCTCCCTGACCTGTGACCTGTCTCCATGACCTGTGACCTGTC
The DNA here is from genome assembly GCA_036178185.1 of Liparis tanakae. Taxonomy (NCBI): domain Eukaryota; kingdom Metazoa; phylum Chordata; class Actinopteri; order Perciformes; family Liparidae; genus Liparis; species Liparis tanakae. The sequence goes on from JAYMGU010000171.1 coordinate 3,995, forward strand.
TCCATGACCTGTCTCCATGACCTGTGACCTGTCTCCATGACCTGTGACCTGTCTCCATGACCTGTCTCCATGACCTGTGACCTGTCTCCATGCCCTGTGACCTGTCTCCATGACCTGTGACCTGTCTCCATGACCTGTGACCTGTCTCCATGACCTGTCTCTCTGACCTGTGACCTGTCTCCATGACCTGTGACCTGTCTCCATGACCTGTGACCTGTCTCCATGACCTGTGACCTGTCTCCATGACCTGTGACCTGTCTCCCTGACCTGTGACCTGTCTCCATGACCTGTGACCTGTCTCCATGACCTGTCTCCATGACCTGTGACCTGTCTCCATGACCTGTGACCTGTCTCCATGACCTGTCTCCATGACCTGTGACCTGTCTCCATGACCTGTGACCTGTCTCCATGACCTGTGACCTGTCTCCATGACCTGTGACCTGTCTCCCTGACCTCTGACCTGTCTCCATGACCTGTGACCTGTCTCCATGACCTGTGACCTGTCTCCCTGACCTGTGACCTGTCTCCATGACCTGTGACCTGTCTCCCTGACCTGTGACCTGTCTCCATGACCTGTCTCTCTGACCTGTGACCTGTCTCCATGACCTGTGACCTGTCTCCATGACTTGTGACCTGTCTCCATGACCTGTGACCTGTCTCCATGACCTGTGACCTGTCTCCATGACCTGTGACCTGTCTCCCTGACCTGTGACCTGTCTCCATGACCTGTCTCTGACCTGTGACCTGTCTCCCTGACCTGTGACCTGTCTCCATGACCTGTGACCTGTCTCCCTGACCTGTGACCTGTCTCCATGACCTGTCTGTCTGACCTGTGACCTGTCTCCATGACCTGTTACCTGTCTCCATGACCTGTGACCTGTCTCCATGACCTGTGACCTGTCTCCATGACCTGTGACCTGTCTCCCTGACCTGTGACCTGTCTCCATGACCTGTCTCTCTGACCTGTGACCTGTCTCCATGACCTGTGACCTGTCTCCATGACCTGTGACCTGTGACCTGTCTCCCTGACCTGTGACCTGTCTCCATGACCTGTCTCTCTGACCTGTGACCTCTCTCTGACCTGTGACCTGTCTCCATGACCTGTGACCTGTCTCCATGACCTGTGACCTGTCTCCATGACCTGTGACCTGTCTCCATGACCTGTCTCTCTGACCTCTGACCTGTCTCTCTGACCTGTGACCTGTCTCCGTGACCTGTCTCTCTGACCTGTGACCTGTCTCCATGACCTGTCTCTCTGACCTGTGACCTGTCTCCCTGACCTGTCTCCCTGACCTGTCTGTCTGACCTCAGCATCCCGGGCTCGGCCGTGTGTGCCTTCTCCATGGCCGACATCGAGGCGTCGTTCAGAGGACGCTTCAAGGAGCAGAAGACTGCCGACTCGGTGTGGACGCCGTTCCCAGAGGACAAGCTCCCCAGACCTCGGTACGGACCTCTGCCCTTTGCCCTCTGACCTTTGCCCTCTGCCCTCTGACCTGGCCCTCTGCCCTTTGCCCTCTGACCTTTACCCTCTGACCTTTGCCCTCTGACCTTTACCCTCTGACCTTTGCCCTCTGACCTTTACCCTATGCCCTCTGCCCTTTGCCTTCTGACCTTTGCCCTTTGACCTTGCCCTCTGACCTCTGACCTTTGCCCTCAGCCCTGGGAGCTGTGCGGGTCAGGGTCCGGCCTCCTCCCTGAAGAGCTCGGTGGAGTTCCCTGACGACACGCTGCAGTTCATCAAGTCCCACCCCCTCATGGACGGCGCCGTGCGGTCCGTGGGGGAGGAGCCCTGGTTCACCCAGACCCGCGTCAGGTAGGCCCCGCCCCCGAGTCGCACCGCCACAAACCTCCGGTCCACGAAGAGGAGCGTAGCCGTGACCTGTGACCTGTGACCTGTAAGGTACCGGCTCTCGGCGCTGGCCGTGGACCCGCGGGCCGGGCCGCACCGCAACCACACCGTGCTCTTCATCGGCGCCGAGGGGGGGGCGGTGCTGAAGGTGCTGGCCAAGACCTCGGAGGCCCTGGAGCAGAGCGTCCTCCTGGAGGAGATCCACGTGTTCAACTCGGCCAAGTAGGAGGCTGCTCCTGCTGCTCCTCCTGCTGCTGCTGCTGCTCCTCCTCCTGCTCTTCCTCCTGCTCCTCCTCATCCTGCTCCTGCTCCTCCTGCTCCTGCTCCTCCTCCTCCTGCTCTTCCTCCTGCTCCTCCTCCTCCTCCTGCTCCTCCTCCTCCTGTTCCTCCTCCTGCTCCTCCTCCTCCTCCTCCTGCTCCTCCTGCTCCTCCTGCTCCTCCTCCTCCTCACCTGTCCCCGTGTCCCCAGGTGTCTCTCCAGCCGTGAGGAGGACCGTCGTGTCCTCTCCCTGCAGGTGGACCTGGAGGCCCACAGTCTCTACGTGGCGTTCTCCAGCTGCGTGATCCGGGTCCCGCTGAGCCGCTGTGAGCGCCACGCCACGTGCCACAGGTAGGGGGCGCCACGCCGCGTGCCACAGGTAGGGGGCGCCACGCCGCGTGCCACAGGTAGGGGGCGCGCCCCAGGTGCCGTGGTGGGCCAGTAGAGGTCCTGAGGCTCTGTGTGTCTGCAGGTCCTGCATCGCGTCCCGGGACCCGTACTGCGGCTGGACGCGTCACGGGGGCTGTGAGAGGGTCCACACCAAAGACCCGTGAGTTCAAGAGACCACAGATTAGAGAGAGAGATGGAGATTATAGAGATATAGGTTATAGATATAGAGGTTATAAAGATTAGAGATTATAGAGAGGTTATAGATGTAGAGATTATAGATATAGAGATTATGGAGATAATATAGAGAGTATAGATCATAAACATAGAGATTATAGATATAGAGATCCTAGGTTATAGAGATCATAGATATAGAGATTATAGAGGTTATAGATTATAGACGTAGAGATCATAGATTTATAGATATAGAGATTATAGAGGTTATAGATATAGAGATTATAGATCATAAACATAGAGATTACAGATATAGAGATCCTAGAATATAGAGATTATAGATATAGAGATTATAGAGGTTATAGATTATAGATGTAGAGATCATAGATTATAGATTTATAGATATAGAGATTATAGAGGTTATAGATTTATAGATTATAGATATAGAGTTTATAGAGGTTATAGATATAGAGATTATAGAGGTTATAGATTATAGATGTAGAGATCATAGATTATAGATTTATAGATATAGAGGTTATAGAGATTATAGATGTAGAGATCATAGATTATAGAGGTTATAGATTTATAGATTATAGATATAGAGATTATAGAGGATATAGAGATTATAGAGGTTATAGATATAGAGATTATAGACCATAAACATAGAGATTATAGATATAGAGATCCTAGATTATAGAGATCATAGATATAGAGATTATAGATATAGAGATTATAGAGATTATAGATGTAGAGATTATAGAGGTTATCGAGATTATAGAGATCATAGATTATAGAGGTTATAGATATAGAGATTATAGATATAGAGATTATAGAGGTTATAGATTATAGATGTAGAGATCATAGATTATATAGGTTATAGATTATATAGATTATAGATATAGAGGTTATAGATATAGAGATTATAGATATAGAGATTATAGAGGTTATAGATTATAGATGTAGAGATCATAGATTATAGATATAGAGGTTATAGATATAGAGGTTATAGATTATAGATGTAGAGATCATAGATTATAGAGGTTATAGATATAGAGATTATAGATATAGAGGTTATAGATTATGGATGTAGAGATCATAGATTATAGAGGTTATAGAGATAGATGGATTGAGTGGAGGATTGTTTAACTGAATCTTTTTCTCTAGGACTGAATATGAGCAAGACATCGAATACGGAGACACCGCCCACCTGGGAGACTGCCACGGTATGAGGTCATCCTCACGCCCCACTCCTGACACACACACACACACACACACACACACACACACACTTATCCCCACACACACACACACTCATCCCCCCAACACACTCACACACACACACTCACACACACACACACACACACTCATCCCCACACACACTCACACACATACACACTTATCCCCACACACACTCACACACACACACACTTATCCCCCCACACACACTCACACACATACACACTCATCCCCACACACACCATGAGCTGCTCCTCCCTCCAGTAACTCAGTATTAACACGTCTGCATACAGAACATGGCCGACTGTAGCGTACCCCAACATACCCGTTAGCATACCCAGAAGGCATCCGTAGCATACCCTAACGCATCTGTAGCGCACTCCCAACATACCCGTTAGCATACCCGTAGCGTACCCGTTAGCATACCCCTAACGTACCCGTTAGCATACCCCTAACGTACCCGTTAGCATACCCCTAACGTACCTGTTAATTTACCGCTAAACGTACCAGTTAGCGTAAACGTTAGGTACCCGTAACTTACCAGTAGTGTACCGCTAGCGGTAGCGTAGCGGTAGCGTCCCTGTGATTCCACATGCTAGGCCTACAGTCTCAGAGCCCGGCTGTGACCCGCTCGCTGTGGGTCAGAACCAGGAGCCCCATGACCTCGGAGGCCCTGTGACCTCCCTGTGACCTCTGAGGCTCTGTCACCTCCCTGTGACCTCTGAGGCCCCGTGACCTCTAAGGCCCTGTGACCTCTGAGCCCCCTGACCCCTGAGGCCCCTTGACCTCTAAGGCCCTGTGACCTCTGAGGCCCTGTGACCTCTGAGGCCCTGTGACCTCCCCAGACCTCTGAGGCCCCAGGACCTCTGAGCCCCCGTGACCTCTGAGGCTCGTGACCTCCCAGACCTCTGAGGCCCCGTGACCTGAGGCCGTGACCTCCCTCTGACCTCTGAGGCCCTGTGACCTCCCTCAGACCTCTGAGGCCCTGTGACCTCCCGTGACCTCTGAGGCCCTGTGACCTCCCCGTGACCTCTGAGGCCCTGTGACCTCCCTGGACCTCTGAGGCCCAGACTCCCGTGACCTCCTGAGGCCTTTGACCTCCTGTCCTTGACCCCTGTAGCTCGGGCGCCACGCCGCTGGTTACAAGCGCTGCGACCCGACCTCTGGTTAGTTTGATCTTTTACTCGAATGGTTCTTTGCGTCTCTTCATCTCACCGCTCCCTCTCAATGCTACCGCCATCTTCATCGCCATCTTCATCGCCCTCTTCACCGCCCTCTTCGTCGTCATCGTCACAGACCTGTAGGCGGCGGCTCGGCACACATTCACTTCCTGTTTCCACTCGCATGCCCACCAGGACGACCGGTCCTCGAGCCTCTCCTCCTCCTCCTCCTTTCCTCCTCCTCTCCTCTCCTCTCCTCTCCCTCCTCCTCCTCCTCCTCCTCTCCTCTCCTTCTCCTCCTCCTCTCCCTCCTCTCCTCTTCCTCCTGTCCTTCCTCTCCTCCTCTCCTCCTCCCTCCTCCTCCTCCTCCCTCTCCTCCCTCCTTCTCCTCCTCCTCCTCCTCCTCCTCCTCCTCTCCTCCTCCCTCCTCCTCCTCCTCCTCCTCCTCCTCCATCTCCTCCCCCTCCCTCCTCCCTCCTCCCTCTCCTCCTCCCTCCTCCTCCTCCTCCCTCCCTCCTCCTCTCCTCCTCCTCTCCTCCCTCCTCCCTCCTCCTCCTCCTCCTCTCCTCCTCCTCCTCCATCCTCCTCCCCCCTCCTCCATCTCCTCCTCCTCCTCTCTCCTCCTCTCTCCCTCTCTCCTCCTCCTCCTCTCTCATCTCCTCCTCCTCCTCCTCTCCTCCCTCCTCGCTCCTCCATCTCCCTCCCTCTCCTCCTCCTCCTCCTCCTCCTCCTCCTCCTCCTCCTCCTCCTCCTCCTCCCTCCTCCTGAGGGATAGTGGCGCCAGGTGTGGCGGCCCGTCTCCTCGTTAACCCTTTGTTTGTCACACAGACTGAGCTCTCATCAGCTGCCACCGCCCCACCCCCCAGCCCACTGGCAGGGCGCACCCCACCTCCTTCCTTAGACGCCTCCAGGGGGCCGAAAGGTAAGAGGGGCGGAGCCACGAGAGGACGAGAGAGCTGCAGCCAGCCCTCTGACACACACACACAGAGAGAGACACACAGATACACACACACAGAGAGACACACACACAGAGACACACACACACACACAGATACACACACTGGCAGCTATGTCAGATCCCTTAGACTCTTTTTCATTCATCATTTATGTACACATTATTATCATTATTATTATTATTATTATTATTATTATTATTATTATCATTATTATTATTATCATTATTATTATTATCATTATATTTTATGATTCTATTGTTTTCTTTACTTATAATGTTCTTTCTTTCTTTTAACTTATTTAATTCTAGTTTCTAACCCTAACCCTCACACCTTCTCTCTGCCGGTGGCCCGGTGGCCGGTGGCCCGGTGGCCCATTGGCCCGGTGGCAGTGGTCAGGTCTGCAGTGGCTCCATTGGGTGGCCGGTGCCATTGGCCGTGGCCGGTGGCCATTGGCCCGGTGTCCCATTGGCCCGGTGGCCCGGTGGCCGGTGGCCCGGTGGCCCATTGGCCCGGTGGCCATTGGCCCGGTGGCCCATTGGCCCGGTGGCCCGGTGGCCGGTGGCCCGGTGGCCATTGGCCCGGTGGCCCATTGGCCCGGTGGCCGGTGGCCATTGGCCCGGTGGCCCATTGGCCCGGTGGCCCATTGGCCCGGTGGCCGTGGTGGCCCGGTGGCCGTGGCGTGGCCCGTGGCCGTGGCCGTGGCCCGGTGGCCGGTGGCCATTGGCCCGGTGGCCCGGTGGCCGGTGGCCCATTGGCCCGGTGGCCCATTGGTCCGGTGGCCGGTGGCCCGGTGGCCGGTGGCTGACTAACTCCTCCGTGTCGGTGGCCCCGTAGAGCAGCCGTCTGTAGAGCTCCTTCCTGCTGGTTCTGGTCCCAGTGTCCTCCAGCCCTAACCCTCTGGCCCCGCCCCCGGCCCCGCCCCTCGCCTGAACCTCCTCCGTGTGTTTCAGGCGTGTGGGACATCCAGGCCGGCGGCGCCAGCGGCCAGCTGGTGCACCTGAACATCCTGGTCACCTGCGTGTTCGCCGCCTTCCTGGCCGGCGCCCTCCTGGCGGGCCTGCTGGTGTTCTGCTCCCGGGACGCCGTCCTCCGCAAGCGCGGGCGGGCCGGCGAGGACGCCGAGGCGGCGCCGGCCGGCTCCGCCTCCCCGGGCAGCCCGGTGAAGCTGGGCGGGCCGTTCGACCCGATGAAGGTACGGCGCGGCGGCGACGTCCGCGGGGCGGAGCCCGGCTAACCTCTCGCCCCCCCAGGAGTACCGGAGCCCCGCCTCCCCCACGCTGTACGCCGACCTGCTGCGCGACGGGCGCCCCCCCGAGCTGGCGGCGCTGCCCACGCCGGAATCCACGCCGGTGCTGCAGCAGCGGAGCCGGCGCTGGGAGCGCGGCCCCCCGGAGCCGGCCAAGAGCCCCGCCTTTCCGACGCCGCCCCACCTGGCCCCGGGCCACGCCTTCATCCCGAGTGCGGTGGTCCTGCCCAACGCCACGCACGACCACGCCGTCCCGGACTGCGCCGCCGACGGGAAGCCGAGGAGCCCCGCCCCCGAGGGCGGCGCCAAGGAGCGTAAACGCTCCGTGGACGCCAGGAACACGCTCAACGACCTCCTGAAACACCTGAACGACTCGGTGGCCGACCCGCGGGAGGGGGCGGGGCCACGGCCCCGGCAGCACCTCGCCCTGGGGCCGCTGGCCGAGGCCCCGCCCCCCCGGGTGCCCAGCCGCGACGCCTCCCTGTACTCGCCCTCCTCCTCGCTGCCGAGGCACAGCCCCACCAAGAGGGTGGACGTGCCCCTGGCCACGCCCCCCACGCCCCTGGCCACGCCCCCCACGCCCACGGGCAGCCGCAGCACCGGGGGCACCCTGGAGCGCCGGCGGCACCTCCAGCGGAGCGCCACCGCACCCTTGTCCAGCTCGCTGGCGGGGGCGCCAGGCGCCGCGCCCGCCACCACAGCATGAACAGGGGGGGCTACCCGCCCCCCACGCCGCCCTGCAGACTCGACTCCCACGGGGGGCACAGCCAGCCCCAGCAGCTCGCCACGCTCCATCGCCACAGCTGCCTCAGACGGACCCCCTCGCTCCGGCCCGACGTGCCCCCCAAGCCCCTCGGCTTCCCCCCCCACACCGCCCAGGTACGAGTGGTCAACAAGTACAGCTACTGAGGGGGAGGGGCCACGCGGGGGAGGGGCCAGTGTGTTCAGGTGTGTTCCCCTTTAAGTGAGACGCACATTCACGCTGAAGAATGGAAAAATCACACGCGGCCCGAGACCCCCTGAACCGCTGCCCCCGGGGACCTGGACCAGCTGGGGACCAGGACCAGCTGAGGACCAGGACCAGCTGAGGACCAGGACCAGCTGGGGACCTGGACCTGGACCAGCTGGGGACCTGGACCAGCTGGGGACCTGGACCAGCTGAGGACCAGGACCAGCTGGGGACCTGGACCAGCTGGGGACCTGGACCAGCTGGGGACCTGGACCTGGACCAGCTGGGGACCTGGACCAGCTGAGGACCAGGGCCAGCTGAGGACCAGGACCAGCTGGGGACCTGGACCAGCTGGAGACCTGGACCAGCTGGGGACCAGGACCAGCTGGGGACCTGGACCAGCTGGAGACCTGGACCTGGACCAGCTGGTCCTGGTGTGCTGGTTCAACGCTGTGGAATACTTGAAGAATGGGTCTCATGTATCACTGTGTGCCCACTAATGTGATCCAAGGTGTGTGTGTGTGTGTGTGTGTGTGTGTGTGATACACATACACACACACACACACACATCCACACACACACACACATACATCCACACATCCACACACACATACACACATCTACACGCACACACACATACATACACACACACACACATATATACACACACACATACACACATCTACACACACACACACATACATACACACAAACACACACATATATACACACACACACACACACATATACACACACGGGTCTTTCTGTTGCCTTCGTGTCCCGGAGCTCTGCAGACGTCCTGATGGTTGCCGTGGCGACGCCTGTGGAGATGCTGTGACGTTGTACATAATAATGATGACGATGATTTTTTTTTCATATCCTTTTGATTTTTTTAACACGGCATGTATAGTTGAAATAAAACATTACGGCACCGAGTCACGAGTCTCTGTTTCCTGGAGGAGAAACACTGAACACATGTTGACGTGTTCATGTCCTCCTTATGTCCTCCTCATGTTGACGTATATATATGTATATATATATATATATACATATATATATATACAGAGAGAGAGTCTGAGTGTTCTGTTGTACTTACTGACTAAAATGATTCATTTTAATGTCATTTACAGCAGAGTTCCTCCAGCAGGTGGCGCTGCAGGGTTCCTCCAGTAGGTGGCGCTGCAGGGTTCCTCCAGTAGGTGGCGCTGCAGGGTTCCTCCAGCAGGTGGCGCTGCAGGGTTCCTCCAGCAGGTGGCGCTGCAGGGTTCCTCCAGTAGGTAGCGCTGCAGAGTTCCTCCAGCAGGTGGCGCTGCAGAGTTCCTCCAGCAGGTGGCGCTGCAGGGTTCCTCCAGCAGGTGGCGCTGCAGAGTTCCTCCAGCAGGTGGCGCTGCAGGGTTCCCATCAGCACACTGAGGCTGTGTGTATTGAACAGGTGTGGACTCGAGTCACATGACTTGGACTCAGTCAGACTCGAGTCATGAATTTGATGACTTACGACTCGACTTGACAAAATGTAAAGAGACTTGCAACTCGACTTGAACTTCAACATCAATGACTCGTGACGTGACTTGGACTCGCTCCAGCACCCCGAGCTGCCCAGCAGGAGCCGGTGTTCTGTCATTTAATGCTGCTTGTCAAAAACCGCTCCTTGTGGTATTGCGCATGCGCCGAGTCGATTTTCCCAGTTTTTTTCGCGTTTTTTCCGACACGCCCATCATGATTAGCTAACCCTGTCTTTGCAACGGTGAGTGACGTCACCTTGTGGTATTGCACGTCATGCACGGCATGCACGGCTGATAACAGTGAGTGACACTTTTTATAATTAGACTCATGACAGAAAAAACACTTTATGCATTTATTTGATGTACAGATGTATAAAACCATAAAGTAGCATTTTTTTTATAGGGTAGCATGAATCGATACACACCTATCAGTTCATGCAGCGGGTAGCACATTTTTACAAGGCAGCAAAAATGACAGAACACGTCCTCCAGTGCTCCAGTGGAGCGAGTGGTCAGCCACGGGGGTCCCCATCGTGACACATGACCGACAGACTGTTGCCCAATTTGGTCTTTTTGCAAATGCAATGCAGCAGAGGGCCCCGACATATACAAAGCACAACCCTGTTTATTATGTTCATGTGTGTTACGTTTCTCCCATGCACACACACACACACACACACACACGATATGAGGTGAGATAAATGAGATGATTGATGCAGGACAGAAACTGCTGTGGAACTAGTTAAAATGCAAAATACAATGTTAGCACTTTTGTACAAATAATTACAGTTGCACTTGTTTTTTCAAATGTGTTCATTCTGTAAAGGAGTGGTTTAAAATAAAGAATATTCTTTCGAAATATGAGTTAAATGTTAAAAATGAATGGTTAATAGTGCAATGTTAGCACTGTTTCCCCCCCTGCAATTTCAATCGCGTTATACAAGTTATACTTACAATAAATAAATACAGATTTTAAAAGCATACATGATCTGTGTAAATATATTATTACTCTGTGATCAAAAGGACTCGAAACTCAAACTGCAGGACTTGGACTCGACTTGAGACTTGTCAGTCGTGACTGGGACTTGAGGGCAAAGACTTGAGACTTCCTTGGGACTCGGGTCACGCCTCTAGTATTCAACGAACACACTCTGGACTCAGGCGCTGACTGAGACCAGCGACCCGCTCTCCATCAGGCCCTGAGCTCACAGAGCAGAGGTCACAGAGCGACCCTGAGGTCACAGAGCAGAGGTCACAGAGCATAGGTCACAGAGCGACCCTGAGGTCACGGAGCAGAGGTCACAGAGCAGAGGTCACAGAGCGACCCTGAGGTCACGGAGCAGAGGTCACAGAGCGACCCTGAGGTCACGGAGCAGAGGTCACAGAGCAGAGGTCACAGAGCGACCCTGAGGTCACGGAGCGACCCTGAGGTCGAGGTCACAGAGCAGAGGTCACAGAGCGACCCTGAGGTCACGGAGCAGAGGTCACAGAGCGACCCTGAGGTCACAGAGCAGAGGTCACAGAGCAACCCTGAGGTCACAGAGCAGAGGTCACAGAGCGACCCTGAGGTCACAGAGCAGAGGTCACAGAGCGACCCTGAGGTCACAGAGCATAGGTCACAGAGCGACCCTGAGGTCACAGAGCATAGGTCACAGAGCGACCCTGAGGTCACGGAGCAGAGGTCACAGAGCAGAGGTCACAGAGCGACCCTGAGGTCACGGAGCAGAGGTCACAGAGCGACCCTGAGGTCACGGAGCAGAGGTCACAGAGCGACCCTGAGGTCACGGAGCAGAGGTCACAGAGCAGAGGTCACAGAGCGACCCTGAGGTCACGGAGCAGAGGTCACAGAGCGACCCTGAGGTCACAGAGCAGAGGTCACAGAGCAACCCTGAGGTCACAGAGCAGAGGTCACAGAGCAGAGGTCACAGAGCGATCCTGAGGTTACAGAGCGACCCTGAGGTCACGGAGCAGAGGTCACAGAGCGACCCTGAGGTCACGGAGCAGAGGTCACAGAGCAGAGGTCACAGAGCGACCCTGAGGTCACAGAGCAGAGGTCACAGAGCAGAGGTCACAGAGCGACCCTGAGGTCACAGAGCAGAGGTCACAGAGCGACCCTGAGGTCACAGAGCAGAGGTCACAGAGCGACCCTGAGGTCACAGAGCAGAGGTCACAGAGCGACCCTGAGGTCACAGAGCAGAGGTCACAGAGCGACCCTGAGGTCACGGAGCAGAGGTCACAGAGCGACCCTGAGGTCACAGAGCAGAGGTCACAGAGCGACCCTGGAGGTCTGGAGCAGAGGTCACAGAGCAGAGGTCACAGAGCGACCCTGAGGTCACAGAGCAGAGGTCACAGAGCGACCCTGAGGTCACAGAGCAGAGGTCACAGAGCGACCCTGAGGTCACAGAGCAGAGGTCACAGAGCGACCCTGAGGTCACGGAGCAGAGGTCACAGAGCAGAGGTCACAGAGCGACCCTGAGGTCACACAGAGCAGAGGTCACAGAGCGACCCTGAGGTCAAAGAGCAGAGGTCACAGAGCAGAGTCACAGAGGTCACAGAGCGACCCTGAGGTCACAGAGCAGAGGTCACAGAGCGACCCTGAGGTCACAGAGCAGAGGTCACAGAGCGACCCTGAGGTCACGGAGCAGAGGTCACAGAGCAGAGGTCACAGAGCGACCCTGAGGTCACGGAGCAGAGGTCACAGAGCAGAGGTCACAGAGCGACCCTGAGGTCACGGAGCAGAGGTCACAGAGCAGAGGTCACAGAGCGACCCTGAGGTCACAGAGCAGAGGTCACTGAGGGAGCAGAGGTCACAGGACCCTGAGGTCACAGAGCAGAGTCACAGAGCAGAGGTCACCCCTGAGGTCACGGAGCAGAGGTCACAGAACAGAGGTCACAGAGCGACCCTGAGGTCACGGAGCAGAGGTCACAGAGCGACCCTGAGGTTACAGAGCGACCCTGAGGTCACGGAGCAGAGGTCACAGAGCAGAGGTCACAGAGCGACCCTGAGGTCACAGAGCAGAGGTCACAGAGCGACCCTGAGGTCACGGAGCAGAGGTCAGAGCAGAGGTCACAGAGCAGAGGTCACAGAGCGACCCTGAGGTCACAGAGCAGAGGTCACAGAGCACCCTGAGGTCACAGAGCAGAGGTCTGAGGTCACCCCATGAGGTCACAGAGCAGAGGTCACAGAGCGACCCTGAGGTCACAGAGCAGAGGTCACAGACTGAGGTCAGAGCAGAGGTCAGAGGCAGAGGTCACAGAGCAGAGGTCACAGAGCGACCCTGAGGTCTGGAGCAGAGGTCAGAGCAGAGGTCACAGAGCGACCCTGAGGTCACAGAGCAGAGGTCACCCTGAGGTCCACGGAGCAGAGGTCACTCCCTGAGGTCACGGAGCAGAGGTCACAGAGCAGGAGTCACAGAGCGACCCTGAGGTCAGGAGGCCAGAGCAGAGGTCACAGAGCAGAGGTCACAGAGCGACCCTGAGGTCACAGAGCAGAGGTCACAGAGCAGAGGTCACAGAGCGACCCTGAGGTTACAGAGCACGGTCCATCAGGCCCTGAGGTCACAGAGCAGAGGTCATAGAGCAGATGTCACACAGCGACCCGCCATGAAACCAGAACCTTCTCACTCTAATGTCTCCTGAACAACTCCAATCAGAGCAGAACCTCTAACCCAGCTGGTCCAGACCAGTTAGTCCAGTAGGGATTCTCTATCACGCTGAGACCCACCGGACCCACCGGAGTGGAGGTTGTCTTCCAGCAGTGGGAGGGGCTAAGAGGAGGGGAGGGGCTAAGGGGAGGGGCTAAGAGGAGGGGAGGGGCTAAGAGGAGGGGAGTGTCTAAGAGGAGGGGAGGGGCTAAGAGGAGGGGAGGGGCTAAGATGAGGGGAGTGGCTAAGAGGAGGGGAGGGGCTAAGAGGAGGGGAGGGCTAAGAGGAGGGGAGGGGCTAAGAGGAGGGGAGGGGCTAAGAGGAGGGGAGGGGCTAAGATAAACAAAAACATGAGTCGTAGAAGACGTGACGCTATTAATGAAGCTTAAGAAGTTAAGAAGTAACAGATGGGGACAAACTTTGGGATTTCTGTTTGTTTGTTTTGTTTTATAAATATATATAAATATAAACATGTATATATGTATATACATATATACATATTGTGGCAGACCAGGGGGAAAACCCGAGCAAACAGCGCATCGGAGGCGGATCCCAAAGCTCAGGTTGGGGAAGTGATCCACGGCGTACTTCCCAGTACAGGTGTTACAGCCAATTGGCACCTGGGAGTGGTCACACCTGCAGCCCGTCAGCTAACGAGGGAACGGAGAGTATATCTTCCCTCCACTGGAAGCCATCGGGAGGAGAGCTGTCTGAATAGGAAAGGAGAAGGAGAGGAGGAGCCTCAGGAGAGGAGGAGCCTCAGGAGAGGAGGAGCCTCAGGAGAGGAGGAGCCTCAGGAGAGGAGGAGCCTCAGGAGAGGAGGAGCCTCAGGAGAGGAGTCGCCACAGACCAGAGGTAACTGGACCCTCTCACCTCTCCTCTGCTCTGCCCATCCAGGAGATACCAACCGTCTCACAGAAGGTGTGAGACTGAAGACCAAAGACCCGACCGGGAAGAATCCTTTGTTTCCATTAGATGCCCATTCCCCCTTTTTCCTACACGTTTTATTAAAAGACCCTTTATTTTTGCACTGCGTCTCTGAGTCTCCTGATTTTATTCCGAATCTCACCTCCACATCCCCCGGGTTGCCACAATGTATATATGTATGTACATACACTTCAAACACAAGAAGAACGATACCTGTGTATATATATGTATATATATATGTATATATATATATATACATATATGTATATATATATATATATATATATATATATATATATATATATATATATGTATATAAATAACTCGGCCACAGGTATCGTTCTTCTTGTGTTTATTGCTGGTTCTATACTGACGATCGAAATAAAAAAATCAACACACACACACACCTGTACACACACACACCTGTACACACACCTGTACACACACACCTGTACACACACACCTGTACACACACACACACCTGTACACACACACACCTGTACACACACACCTGTACACACACACACACACACACCTGTCCACACACACTGACCTGCTGACGTAACACACCTGTACACACACACCTGTACACACACACACCTGTACACACACACACCTGTACACACACACTCTGCATTTTTAGGAAGGCCAGCCTCATCATTTAAACCTCTCAGAGGGATTTATTCATCAATGTGATTCAATACAGAAATATGATTCATGATTATTAATGTTTACAGATCAAAGACTTGTGTGACCCGTTCAGAGACAGGAGGTCAGCTCCCCCCACACGGCTGCTGACCTCTGAAGAGGTCCTACTGGCCTCGGGGTCAGAGGTCAACCAGGTCGTAACCATCAGGGCCCTGGAGGCCACCACGTGATGGGACACCTCGCGGCGCCGGGACACACCTGTCCCTGAACGCCTCCTGAACACCTGATCACCTCATGACCCCCATGACCCCCCCTCAATCTAATTCTGATCTGAAACGAAGGTCAGAGGTCAGAGGTGAGGGAGCCGGATCCCAGATATTAGCTGATCTCCTTCCCGCTGCCTGAGGGTCGACCTCCAAACATCAAAGAGACACAAGCATCAAGGTCACTTCATGAACACAGACACCACGCAGAGGACAGAGGACAGAGGACAGAGGGGAGAGGGGAGAGGACAGAGGGGAGGGGACAGAGGGGAGGGGACAGAGGGACAGACAGGGACAGAGGACAGGGGAGGGACAGAGGACAGAGGACAGAGGGAGGGACAGAGGACAGAGGACAGAGGAGAGGACAGAGGGAGAGGGACAGAGGGGAGGGGACAGAGGACAGAGGGGAGAGGACAGAGGGGAGAGGACAGGGGGGAGAGGGGAGGGGACAGAGGACAGAGGGCAGAGGGCAGAGGACAAAGGAGAGGGGAGACAAGGGGACAGAGGACAGAGGGGAGGGGACAGAGGGGAGAGGACAGAGGACAGAGGACAGAGGGGAGAGGACAGAGGGGACAGAGGGGAGAGGACAGAGGGGAGGGGACAGAGGGCAGAGGACAGAGGGGAGAGGACAGAGGGCAGAGGACAGAGGGGAGAGGACAGAGGACAGAGGGGAGAGGACAGAGGACAGGGGACAGAGGACAGAGGACAGAGGGGAGAGGACAGAGGACAGGGGGACAGAGGGGAGAGGACAGAGGACAGGGACAGAGGACAGAGGGGAGGGGACAGAGGACAGAGGGGAGGGGACAGAGGACAGAGGACAGAGGACAGAGGGGAGGGGACAGAGGACAGGGGGCTGTCCACTCATCACAAAGTCCATTAACATTTAAAATTCGTGGGATGTCTTGATAAAAGAAGCTTCGCCTCCTGCCGGCTGATTGGTTGATTCCTTGCTGCCGGCCCAGGAGGCGGCGAGCGGCGCTCACCTGCGGCCGGACAGCGAGTCCGCCTGGAAGGCCCCGTTGTCATAGTGACGGCCCCCCAGCACCGTGACCACAGGCACGTCGCTCGCCGCCGGGCCCTCCGTGGCGCCCGTGGCCACGCCGAGCGCCGCCAGGATGTCGCTCTTGCACATGGGGCAGGTCCTCTGGCGCAGCAGCCAGGGCTCCACGCAGGCCCGGTGGAACAGGTGTGCGCAGGTGAGCACCGTCACCGCCTCGCCCGCCGCATAGCCCTCGATGCACACGGCGCACACCTGGGCGTCGCCCGCCGTCTCGGGGTCGCCGGCCCGCAGCCGACGGACCCGCAGGCGGCCGACCGCCTTCTGCGCCTCCGCCTGCAGCCTCCGGTCGGCGCGGCGCCGCGCGCCCAGGCGGTGCAGCCGCACGCCGGAGACGACGGCGAAGTAGGTGACGGAGGCGGCCGTGACCAGGAAGAAGGCCACGACCAGGAAGTACAGCCAGTAGGAGTCCATCAAGGGCCCGTGCGGGGCGCCGGGCGCCAGCAGCAGCCACACCGCCGTGCCGTTGCTCAGCAGGCGCACTGCCTCCGCCACCTGGCCGCCGCCCACCATGACGGCCACGATGCCGGCGGCCTCGGCGTGCGTCATGTGGGCGGTGGCGTTGTTGTCCGCGTTGTACACCAACACGCCGGCGGCACCCTGCCGTTTGGCGGCGTTGATCTTTCGCCGGTTACAGTTCTCGTTACCAACGCGATCCAGGGCGGCGAGCGGCGCGCGGGATCGGGCGCAGCCCTGCGGGTCGGGGAGCGGCAGCCGCGGCGCGAGGCGGCGCGCCCACGGGAGTCGTGCCGTACGCGCAGTCGCAGTAGCGGTCCACCGTGTGGTTGGCGCCGGTCGAGTAGCTGATCTCCACCACGGCCGTCCAGAACACGGCGGCGGCCGAGCGCCGGGCGAGGGGCGCCGCGCAGAGCAGCAGCAGCAGGCGCTGTGGGGGACACGTCGCCATGGCAACCGCAGCAGCAGGAAGGCCTCTGGTAGCTGGTAGCTGGTAGCTGGTAGCTCTGGTAGCTCTGGTAGCTGGTAGCTGGTAGCTGGTAGCTCTGGTAGCTCTGGTAGCTGGTAGCTGGTAGCTCTGGTAGCTGGTAGCTCTGGTAGCTCTGGTAGCTGGTAGCTCTGGTAGCTGGTAGCTGGTAGCTCTGGTAGCTGGCTGGTGGTAGCTCTGGTAGCTCTGGTAGCTGGTAGCTGGTAGCTCTGGTAGCTCTGGTAGCTGGTAGCTGGTAGCTGGTAGCTGGTAGCTGGTAGCTCTGGTAGCTGGTAGCTCTGGTAGCTCTGGTAGCTGGTAGCTGGTAGCTCTGGTAGCTGGTAGCTCTGGTAGCTCTGGTAGCTGGTAGCTGGTAGCTCTGGTAGCTAGTAGCTCTGGTAGCTCTGGTAGCTCTGGTGGCTGGTGGCTGGTGGCTCTGGTCTGGTAGCTCTGGTAGCTCTGGTAGCTGGTAGCTGGTAGCTCTGGTAGCTGGTAGCTCTGGTAGCTCTGGTAGCTCTGGTAGCTGGTAGCTGGTAGCTCTGGTAGCTGGTAGCTCTGGTAGCTCTGGTAGCTCTGGTAGCTGGTAGCTGGTAGCTCTGGTAGCTGGTAGCTCTGGTAGCTCTGGTAGCTCTGGTAGCTGGTAGCTGGTAGCTCTGGTAGCTGGTAGCTCTGGTAGCTCTGGTAGCTCTGGTAGCTGGTAGCTGGTAGCTCTGGTAGCTGGTAGCTCTGGTAGCGCTCAGCCTCCCACTAGCTGTGCGATGGTAATCTGATCCAGCAACACAACACCAGCCCGTCGTTATCTCCTGAACCTTGAACACTCCTCGCTGAGGGCAGCGTGCTGGCATGCAGCGAGAACACACAACGCACACAACACAACACACAACGCACACAACACAACACACAACACAACACAACACACAACGTACACAACACAACACAAGACTCACGACTCACAGAGCCGAGGAAACGGTGATAAGACGAGAGGACAAAAGGTCGATTACCAGAAACTGTGGAACTCATAAAGCTGATAACTCTCCCCTGTGAGAGAGAGAGAGAGAGAGAGAGAGAGAGAGGGAGAGAGAGAGGGAGGGAGGGAGAGAGAGAGAGAGGGAGAGGGAGGGAGGGAGGAGAGAGAGAGGGAGAGAGAGAGGGAGGGAGGGAGAGAGAGGGAGGGAGAGAGAGAGGGAGGGAGAGGGGGGAGAGAGAGAGAGAGAGGGAGGGAGGGAGAGGGTGGGAGAGAGAGAGAGAGGGAGAGAGGGAGACTCGTCTTTCTGGTCGAGCGAGTTTCCTGTTCCTGAAGTCAGAGAACAAACCACCTGACGAGTCTCAATACAGAGAAGTGTCTACTTACACACACACACACACACACACACACACACAACACACACACGTGCGTACAGGCACACACACACACACCGTGACATGCGCACACACACATTAATAGACTCACACAAGACTCTCTACACATAAAACACTATATACTATAAAATGTTAATTTGTGGACATCTGATCTGAGATGTGAAACAGGAAGTCCAGAAGGTCAACACCGTGACGTCATCACCACACTACAGCTCTCAGCCAATCACGTTACACCAGCCCATGACGTCATCACAAGTACCACACTACAGCTCTCAGCCAATCACGTTACACCACACGGGGGCGCCAGTCACTCATGTTTACTCCATCAGTATTCACTTATGTTTACTCCATCAGTATTCACCCATGTTTACTCCATCAGTATTCACTCATGTTTGCTCCATCAGTATTCACTTATGTTTGCTCCATCAGTACGTACTCATGTTTACTCCATCAGTATTCACTCATGTTTACTCCATCAGTATTCACTTATGTTTACTCAACCAGTATTCACCCATGTTTACTCCATCAGTATTCACTCATGTTTACTCCATCAGTACGTACTCATGTTTACTCCATCAGTATTCACTAATGTTTACTCCATCAGTATTCACTTGTTTACTCCATCAGTATTCACTCATGTTTACTCCATCAGTATTCACTCCTTTACTCCATCAGTATGTACTCATGTTTACTCCATCAGTATTCACTCCTTTACTCCATCAGTATGTACTCATGTTTACTCCATCAGTACGTACTCATGTTTACTCCATCAGTATTCACTCATGTTTACTCCATCAGTATTCACTCATGTTTACTCCATCAGTACATACTCATGTTTACTCCATCAGTATTCACTCATGTTTACTCCATCAGTACGTACTAATGTTTACTCCATCAGTACATACTCATGTTTACTCCATCAGTATTCACTAATGTTTACTCCATCAGTACGTACTCATGTTTACTCCATCAGTATTCACTAATGTTTACTCCATCAGTACATACTCATGTTTACTCCATCAGTATTCACTCATTTACTCCATCAGTATGTAATCATGTTTACTCCATCAGTACGTACTCATGTTTACTCCATCAGTATTCACTTGTTTACTCCATCAGTATGTACTCATGTTTACTCCATCAGTATTCACTCCTTTACTCCATCAGTATGTACTCATGTTTACTCCATCAGTATTCACTTGTTTACTCCATCAGTAATCACTCATGTTTACTCCATCAGTATGCACTCATGTTTACTCCATCAGTATTCACCTTTACTCCATCAGTATTCACTCATGTTTACTCCATCAGTATTCACTCCTTTACTCCATCAGTATGTACTCATGTTTACTCCATCAGTATTCACCATGTTTACTCCATCAGTATGTACTCATGTTTACTCCATCAGTACGTACTCATGTTTACTCCATCAGTATTCACTCATGTTTACTCCATCAGTATTCACTCATGTTTACTCCATCAGTATTCACTCATGTTTACTCCATCAGTACATACTCATGTTTACTCCATCAGTATTCACTCATGTTTACTCCATCAGTACGTACTCATGTTTACTCCATCAGTACATACTCATGTTTACTCCATCAGTATTCACTAATGTTTACTCCATCAGTACGTACTCATGTTTACTCCATCAGTATTCACTAATGTTTACTCCATCAGTACATACTCATGTTTACTCCATCAGTGATCACTCATTTACTCCATCAGTATGTAATCATGTTTACTCCATCAGTACGTACTCATGTTTACTCCATCAGTATTCACGTGTTTACTCCATCAGTATGTACTCATGTTTACTCCATCAGTATTCACTCCTTTACTCCATCAGTATGTACTCATGTTTACTCCATCAGTATTCACTCATGTTTACTCCATCAGTAATCACTCATGTTTACTCCATCAGTATGCACTCATGTTTACTCCATCAGTATTCACTCCTTTACTCCATCAGTATGTACTCATGTTTACTCCATCAGTATTCACTCATGTTTACTCCATCAGTACGTACCCATGTTTACTCCATCAGTACGTATTCATGCTTACTCCATCAGTACGTACTCATGTTTACTCCATCAGTACATACTCATGTTTACTCCATCAGTATTCACTCATGTTTACTCCATCAGTACGTACTCATGTTTACTCCATCAGTACATACTCATGTTTACTCCATCAGTATTCACTAATGTTTACTCCATCAGTATTCACTCCTTTACTCCATCAGTGTGTACTCATGTTTACTCCATCAGTATTCACTCATGTTTACTCCATCAGTATTCACTAATGTTTACTCCATCAGTACGTACTCATGTTTACTCCATCAGTATTCACTCATGTTTACTCCATCAGTACGTACTCATGTTTACTCCATCAGTATTCACTCATGTTTACTCCATCAGTATTCACTCATGTTTACTCCATCAGTATTCACTCCTTTACTCCATCAGTGTGTACTCATGTTTACTCCATCAGTATTGACTCATGTTTACTCCATCAGTATTCACTCATGTTTACTCCATCAGTACGTACCATGTTTACTCCATCAGTACGTATTCATGCTTACTCCATCAGTACGTACTCATGTTACTCCATCAGTATTCACTCATGTTTACTCCATCAATATTCACTCATGTTTACTCCATCAGTACGTACTCATGTTTACTCCATCAGTATTCACTAATGTTTACTCCATCAGTACGTACTCATGTTTACTCCATCAGTATTCACTCATGTTTACTCCATCAGTACGTACTCATGTTTACTCCATCAGTATTCACTCATGTTTACTCCATCAGTATTCACTCATGTTTACTCCATCAGTATTCACTCATGTTTACTCCATCAGTACGTACTCATGTTTACTCCATCAGTACATACTCATGTTTACTCCATCAGTATTCACTAATGTTTACTCCATCAGTACGTACTCATGTTTACTCCATCAGTATTCACTAATGTTTACTCCATCAGTACATACTCATGTTTACTCCATCAGTATTCACTCATTTACTCCATCAGTATGTACTCATGTTTACTCCATCAGTAATCACTCATGTTTACTCCATCAGTATTCACTTGTTTACTCCATCAGTAATCACTCATGTTTACTCCATCAGTATTCACTCCTTTACTCCATCAGTATGTACTCATGTTTACTCTATCAGTATTCACTCATGTTTACTCCATCGGTATTCACTTGTTTACTCCATCAGTATGTACTCATGTTTACTCCATCAGTACGTGCTCATGTTTACTCCATCAGTACGTGCTCATGTTTACTCCATCAGTATTCACTCATGTGTACTCCATCAGTACGTACTCATGTTTACTCCATCAGTAATCACTCATGTTTACTCCATCAGTATTCACTCCTTTACTCCATCAGTATGTACTCATGTTTACTCCATCAGTATTCACTCATGTTTACTCCATCAATATTCACTCATGTTTACTCCATCAGTACGTACTCATGCTTACTCCATCAGTACGTACTCATGTTTACTCCATCAGTATGCACTCATGTTTACTCCATCAGTATTCACTAATGTTTACTCCATCAGTAATCACTAATGTTTACTCCATCAGTACGTACTCATGTTTACTCCATCAGTATTCACTAATGTTTACTCAATCAGTAATCACTAATGTTTACTCCATCAGTACGTACTCATGTTTACTCCATCAGTATTCACTAATGTTTACTCCATCAGTACGTACTCATGTTTACTCCATCAGTATTCACTAATGTTTACTCCATCAGTACGTACTCATGTTTACTCCATCAGTATTCACTTGTTTATTCCATCAATATTCACTAGTTTACTCCATCAGTACGTACTCATGTTTACTCCATCAGTATTCACTAATATTTACTCCATCAATACGTACTCATGTTTACTCCATCAATATTCACTTGTTTACTCCATCAGTATGTACTCATGTTTACTCCATCAGTATTCACTCATGTTTACTCCATCAGTACGTACCCATGTTTACTCCATCAGTACGTACTCATGCTTACTCCATCAGTACATACTCGTGCTTACTCCATCAGTACATACTCATGCTTACTCCATCAGTACATACTCATGTTTACTCCATCAGTATTCACTCATGTTTACTCCACTAGTACGTATTCATGTTTACTCCATCAGTATGTACTCATGTTTACTCCATCAGTATTCACTCATGTTTACTCCGTCAGTATTCACTTGTTTACTCCATCAGTAAGTACTCATGTTCACTCCATCAGTATTCACTAATGTTTACTCTTTCAGTACGTACTCATGTTTACTCCATCAGTATTCACTAATGTTTACTCCATCAGTACGTACTCATGTTTACTCCATCAGTATTCACTAATGTTTACTCCATCAGTATGTACTCATGTTTACTCCATCAGTACGTATTCATGTTTACTCCATCAGTACATACTCATGTTTACTCCATCAGTATTCACTTGTTTACTCCATCAGTACATACTCATGTTTACTCCATAAGTATTCACTCATGTTTACTCCATCAGTACATACTCGTGTTTACTCCATCAGTACATACTCATGTTTACTCCATCAGTATTCACTCATGTGTACTCCATCAGTATTCACTCATGTTTACTCCATCGGTATTCACTTGTTTACTCCATCAGTACGTACTCATGTTTACTCCATCAGTACATACTCATGTTTACTCCATCAGTATTCACTCATGTTTACTCCATCAGTATTCACTCATGTTTACTCCATCAGTATTCACTTGTTTACTCCATCAGTAATCACTCATGTTTACTCCATCAGTATTCACTCCTTTACTCCATCAGTATGTACTCATGTTTACTCCATCAGTATTCACTCATGTTTACTCCATCAGTACGTACCCATGTTTACTCCATCAGTACATACTCATGCTTACTCCATCAGTACGTACTCATGTTTACTCCATCAGTATGCACTCATGTTTACTCCACTAGTACGTATTCATGTTTACTCCATCAGTATGTACTCATGTTTACTCCATCAGTATTCACTCATGTTTACTCCATCAGTATTCACTTGTTTACTCCATCAGTATGTACTCATGTTCACTCCATCAGTACATACTCATGTTTACTCCATCAGTATTCACTCATGTTTACTCCATCAGTACGTACTCATGTTTACTCCATCAGTACGTACTCATGTTTACTCCGTCAGTATTCACTCATGTTTACTCCATCAGTATGTACTCATGTTTACTCCATCAGTATTCACTCATGTTTACTCCATCAGTATTCACTTGTTTACTCCATCAGTATGTACTCATGTTCACTCCATCAGTATTCACTAATGTTTACTCCATCAGTATTCATTCATGTTTACTCCATCAGTACATACTCATGTTTACTCCATCAGTATTCACTCGTTTACTCCATCAGTACGTACTCATGTTTACTCCATCAGTATTCACTAATATTTACTCCATCAATACGTACTCATGTTTACTCCATCAGTATTCACTCATGTTTACTCCATCAGTATTCACTTTTTACTCCATCAGTATGTACTCATGTTTTCTCCATCAGTATTCACTCATGTTTACTCCATCAGTATGTACTCATGTTTTCTCCATCAGTATTCACTCATGTTTACTCCATCAGTATGTACTCATGTTTACTCCATCAGTATTCACTCATGTTTACTCCATCAGTATTCACTTGTTTACTCCATCAGTATGTACTCATGTTCACTCCATCAGTATTCACTAATGTTTACTCCATCAGTATTCACTCATGTTTACTCCATCAGTACATACTCATGTTTACTCCATCAGTATTCACTCATGTTTACTCCATCAGTATTCACTCATGTTTACTCCATCAGTATTCACTCATGTTTACTCCATCAGTACGTACTCATGTTTACTCCATCAGTACATACTCATGTTTACTCCATCAGTATTCACTAATGTTTACTCCATCAGTACGTACTCATGTTTACTCCATCAGTATTCACTAATGTTTACTCCATCAGTACATACTCATGTTTACTCCATCAGTATTCACTCATTTACTCCATCAGTATGTACTCATGTTTACTCCATCAGTACGTACTCATGTTTACTCCATCAGTATTCACTTGTTTACTCCATCAGTAATCACTCATGTTTACTCCATCAGTATTCACTCCTTTACTCCATCAGTATGTACTCATGTTTACTCCATCAGTATTCACTCATGTTTACTCCATCGGTATTCACTTGTTTACTCCATCAGTATGTACTCATGTTTACTCCATCAGTACGTGCTCATGTTTACTCCATCAGTACGTGCTCATGTTTACTCCATCAGTATTCACTCATGTGTACTCCATCAGTACGTACTCATGTTTACTCCATCAGTAATCACTCATGTTTACTCCATCAGTATTCACTCCTTTACTCCATCAGTATGTACTCATGTTTACTCCATCAGTATTCACTCATGTTTACTCCATCAATATTCACTCATGTTTACTCCATCAGTACGTACTCATGCTTACTCCATCAGTACGTACTCATGTTTACTCCATCAGTATGCACTCATGTTTACTCCATCAGTATTCACTAATGTTTACTCCATCAGTAATCACTAATGTTTACTCCATCAGTACGTACTCATGTTTACTCCATCAGTATTCACTAATGTTTACTCCATCAGTAATCACTAATGTTTACTCCATCAGTACGTACTCATGTTTACTCCATCAGTATTCACTAACGTTTACTCCATCAGTACGTACTCATGTTTACTCCATCAGTATTCACTAATGTTTACTCCATCAGTACGTACTCATGTTTACTCCATCAGTATTCACTTGTTTATTCCATCAATATTCACTCGTTTACTCCATCAGTACGTACTCATGTTTACTCCATCAGTATTCACTAATATTTACTCCATCAATACGTACTCATGTTTACTCCATCAATATTCACTTGTTTACTCCATCAGTATGTACTCATGTTTACTCCATCAGTATTCACTCATGTTTACTCCATCAGTACGTACTCATGTTTACTCCATCAGTACGTACCCATGTTTACTCCATCAGTACGTACTCATGCTTACTCCATCAGTACATACTCGTGCTTACTCCATCAGTACATACTCATGCTTACTCCATCAGTACATACTCATGTTTACTCCATCAGTATTCACTTGTTTACTCCATCAGTACATACTCATGTTTACTCCATAAGTATTCACTCATGTTTACTCCATCAGTACATACTCGTGTTTACTCCATCAGTACATACTCATGTTTACTCCATCAGTATTCACTCATGTGTACTCCATCAGTATTCACTCATGTTTACTCCATCGGTATTCACTTGTTTACTCCATCAGTACGTACTCATGTTTACTCCATCAGTACATACTCATGTTTACTCCATCAGTATTCACTCATGTGTACTCCATCAGTACGTACTCATGTTTACTCCATCAGTATTCACTTGTTTACTCCATCAGTACATACTCATGTTTACTCCATCAGTATTCACTCATGTTTACTCCATCAGTATTCACTTGTTTACTCCATCAGTAATCACTCATGTTTACTCCATCAGTATTCACTCCTTTACTCCATCAGTATGTACTCATGTTTACTCCATCAGTATTCACTCATGTTTACTCCATCAGTACGTACCCATGTTTACTCCATCAGTACATACTCATGCTTACTCCATCAGTACGTACTCATGTTTACTCCATCAGTATGCACTCATGTTTACTCCACTAGTACGTATTCATGTTTACTCCATCAGTATGTACTCATGTTTACTCCATCAGTATTCACTCATGTTTACTCCATCAGTATTCACTTGTTTACTCCATCAGTATGTACTCATGTTCACTCCATCAGTACATACTCATGTTTACTCCATCAGTATTCACTCATGTTTACTCCATCAGTACGTACTCATGTTTACTCCATCAGTACGTACTCATGTTTACTCCATCAGTATTCACTCATGTTTACTCCATCAGTATGTACTCATGTTTACTCCATCAGTATTCACTCATGTTTACTCCATCAGTATTCACTTGTTTACTCCATCAGTATGTACTCATGTTCACTCCATCAGTATTCACTAATGTTTACTCCATCAGTATTCACTCATGTTTACTCCATCAGTACATACTCATGTTTACTCCATCAGTATTCACTCGTTTACTCCATCAGTACGTACTCATGTTTACTCCATCAGTATTCACTAATATTTACTCCATCAATACGTACTCATGTTTACTCCATCAGTATTCACTCATGTTTACTCCATCAGTATTCACTCCTTTACTCCATCAGTATGTACTCATGTTTTCTCCATCAGTATTCACTCATGTTTACTCCATCAGTATGTACTCATGTTTTCTCCATCAGTATTCACTCATGTTTACTCCATCAGTATGTACTCATGTTTACTCCATCAGTATTCACTCATGTTTACTCCATCAGTATTCACTTGTTTACTCCATCAGTATGTACTCATGTTCACTCCATCAGTATTCACTAATGTTTACTCCATCAGTATTCACTCATGTTTACTCCATCAGTACATACTCATGTTTACTCCATCAGTATTCACTCATGTTTACTCCATCAGTACGTACTCATGTTTACTCCATCAGTATTCACTAATATTTACTCCATCAATACGTACTCATGTTTACTCCATCAGTATTCACTCATGTTTACTCCATCAGTATTCACTCCTTTACTCCATCAGTATGTACTCATGTTTTCTCCATCAGTATTCACTCATGTTTACTCCATCAGTATGTACTCATGTTTACTCCATCAGTATTCACTCATGTTTACTCCATCAGTATTCACTTGTTTACTCCATCAGTATGTACTCATGTTCACTCCATCAGTATTCACTAATGTTTACTCCATCAGTATTCACTCATGTTTACTCCATCAGTATGTACTCATGTTTACTCCATCAGTATTCACTCATGTTTACTCCATCAGTATTCACTTGTTTACTCCATCAGTATGTACTCATGTTCACTCCATCAGTATTCACTAATGTTTACTCCATCAGTATTCACTCCTTTACTCCATCAGTATGTACTCATGTTTACTCCATATTCACTCATGTTTCTCCATCAGTATTCACTCATGTTTACTCCATCTCTCATATGATCACATGATCATGACGTAGCGACCCTGTGACGTGGCTGTCCGGCACAGTGTGGCACGTGCATGCTGGTGGAGGGGCGGGCCTGTGATTGGCCGAGGAGAGGAGGCGAGCCTGTGATTGGCGGAGGAGAGGAGGCGGGCCTGTGATTGGCGGAGGAGAGGAGGCGGGGTTAACCTGTCGGAGAAGGGGAGTTACGGGTGGTTGACGGCAGGGTTGAAGTGTTGCGGCGGGTTTTGTGTCCGCTGGCTCGAGTCGACCTATTGTTCATGCAAATTACACAAACATCTTTAAATACAATATAATTACTGCTTTCACTGCTGGCATACTAAACATTGTAGATATTATAATATATTCGGCAATGACAGCCCCCCCTCAATACTTCTCGGGTCGCATCGCTCGTGATGCACACAGACCTCTGCTGCTGGTCTGTGGGGACTAGTCCTGACCCAGACTCCTCTGCTGCTGGTCTGTGGGGACTAGTCCTGACCCAGACTCCTGCTGCTGATCTGTGGGGGACTAGTCCCGGACCCAGACTCCTCTGCTGCTGGTCTGTGGGGGACTAGTCCCGGACCCCGTCGGGGGCGGGTTAGGGTAACCCTACACCTGTCGCCCAGAGGGCCTGAAGACGAATGTTATTCAACACAGTTTCATTAGAATGTATAATAACAATGTAACAACAGAACATCCGTCTGTGAAGGTGTTTACCTAAGCTGTAAACTTGTAAATGCATTTGTGTTCATGTGTCTGAGGAAGAGAAGCCCCTCTGTGTGAAGTGGGCTCCATCATGACCGCCCCCTGATGGGCCTCAGGCCGCTCCACTGGAATGACTCGCAACTCGTGACCCCCCCCCCCTCCCCCCCCCCCCTAATCCCTCTGCAGCTCCCAGTTTTAGTGTTAGTTAGACCTCACAGCAGCTTCATCGACCAGGAGGACCAGGTGGACCAGGAGGACCAGGAGGACCAGGAGGACCAGGAGCACCATGAAGGCCGCCGCTCTGCACAAGAAGAGGAGAGATTTCATCCCTTACTTCTTAGGATTTGTAATATTTTTATACTGCACGGTGCATCTGGTTTCATTCACAGCAACCAGAGAAACCCAGAACAGGAGGGAGCGCCGCGCGCTGGGTGAGCTCCTCTCCTCCTCTCCTCCTCCTCCTCCTCCTCCTCCTCCTCTCCTCTCTCCTCTCATCTCTCTTCTCTCCTCTCTACTCTCCTCTCCTCCTCCTCCTCCTCTCCCTCCTCCTCTCTCCTCTTCTCCTCTCCTCTCCTCCTCTCCTCCTCCTCCTCTCCTCCTCTCCTCCTCCTCTCCTCCTCCTCCTCTTCTCCTCTCCTCCTCCTTCTCAGAATCAGAATCAGCTTTAATGGCCATGAAAGTTTTCACATACATGGAATTTGTCTCCGGTTCCACTTTGCTCTCTCATACATACACAATATACATTAAACTAGATAAATATAAAAAAGATTCAAAAAGACATTAAAGGCAGTAGTTAAAAAAGTGCAGATAGTGCAGATGGAGAGTCTGATCAACTGTTCATCAGGGTGACAGCCAGAGGGAAGAAGCTGTTTCTGTGTCTGGTAGTTTTGGCGTACAGAGCTCTGTAGCGCCTCCCAGAGGGGAGGAGTTGGAACAGCTTGTGTCCAGGGTGTGACGGGTCTGTAGTGATCTTTCCAGCCCGCTTCCTGACTCTGGAGGTGTACAAGTCCAGGATGGAGGGCAGGCTGGAACCAATAGTTCTCTCTCTGCCGACCTGACGATCCGCTGTAGTCTGCCTCTGTCCTGTTTGGTGGCCGATCCAAACCACACAGTGATGGAGGAGCAGAGGACAGACTGGATGATGGCGGTGTAGAAGAGGATCAGCAGCTCCTGAGGCAGGCTGTACTTCCTGAGCTGGCGCAGGAAGTACAGCCTCTCTGGGCCTTTTTCCGGATGGTGTTGATGTTGAGGCCCACTTCAGGTCCTGGGAGATTGTGGATCCCAGAAACCTGAAGGTCTCCCACTGCGGACACAGTGCTATTGTGTATGGTGAGGGGGCGGTGCTGGGGGCTCCTCCTGAAGTCCACTGTCATCGCCACAGTCTTGAGCTTGTTCAGCTCCAGGTGGTTCTCACCACACCAGAGGACCAGCTGTTCAACCTCCCGTCTGTCGCAGACTCGCCACTGCTCCTGATGAGGCCGATGACCGTTGTGTCGTCTGCGAACTTCAGGAGTTTAACAGACGGGTCCCCTGAGGTGCACTCGTTGGTGTAGAGGGAGAAGAGCAGTGGAGAGAGCACACATCCCTGGGGCGCACCGGTACTGATGGTCCGGGTGCTGGATATGGTTTTCCGCAGCCCCACCTGCTGCGTCCTGTCTGTCAGGAAGTTAGTGATCCACCGACAGGTGGGGGCTGGCACGGTGAGCTGGCAGAGTTTGGGATGAAGAAGCTCCGGGATGATCGTGTTGGATGCCGAGCTGAAGTCCACGAACAGAACCCTTGCGTATGTCCCTGGGGAGTCGAGGTGTTGCAGTATATAGTGCAGTCCCATATTGACCGCATCATCCACCCGACCTGTTTGCGGGATAGGCAAACAGCAGGGGGTCCAGCAGGGGGCCTGTGATGTCCTCCAGGTGGGTCAACACAAGTCTTTCAAGGACTTCATGACCACAGACGCCAGGGCAACGGGCCTGTAGTCATTTAATCCTGTGATGGAGGATTTCTTGGGGACCGATGATCAAGGAGCGCGTGGAGCGGGGAGGGACTTCAGACAGCTCGAGTGATCGGTTGAAGATCTCCGTGAAGATGGGGCCAGCTGGTCAGCACAGGCTTTCAGGCAGGACGGGGGACACACCGTCTGGGCCCGGAGCCTTCCTGATCTTCTGTCTCTGAAAGAGCCGACTCACATCCTCTTCGCAGATCGTCAGTGCCGGTGGGGGGTTGGGGGGGAGGTGAGAGGGAGGCAGATGATTGTTTGTTGATGGGGCAGTTGGGCGTGGCGGAAGTGGGCTTGTTGAACCTGCAGTAGAACACATTCAGGTCGTCGGCCAGACGGTGATTGTCCACAGTGGGGGGGGATGGTCTCTTGTAGTTGGTGAGTACTTCCAGGCCTCTCCAGACTGACGAGGGGTCGTTGGCTGAAAACTTCTTTCCAGCTTATCAGTATAGCTCTTCTTAGCTAACTTGATCCCCCTCGTCAGGGAGTTTCTGGCCTGGTTGTAGAGAATCCTGTCCCCACCACTGTAGGCCTCCTCTTTAGCCCGATTTCGCTGCCTGAGTCCTGCAGTGAACCAGGGTTTATTGTTGTTGTATGTGCAGAAGGTTTTAGTCGGCACACACATGTCCTCACAAAAACTGAGGTAGGATGACACAGTGGCAGTGAGCCCGTCCAGGTCTGTGGCAGCAGCCTCAAAACACTCCAATCAGTGGAGGCAAAGCAGGACTGTAGCTCCAGCTTGGCCTCATTGGTCCATCTCTTCACAGTCTTCACCACAGGCTTTGCAGATTTTAGTTTCTGCCTGTAGGACGGCAGAAGATGGACCAGACAATGATCAGATAGTCCCAGAGCTGCACGGGGGACTGAGTGATATGCATCTTTCAGAACAGTGTAGCAGTGGTCCAGTGTGTTTTTGTCCCTGGTGCTACACTTGATATGCTGTC
This sequence comes from Liparis tanakae, assembly GCA_036178185.1. NCBI lineage: Eukaryota > Metazoa > Chordata > Actinopteri > Perciformes > Liparidae > Liparis > Liparis tanakae. The sequence continues at coordinate 35,355 of JAYMGU010000171.1, forward strand.
TGTATTTAGGCAGTTCTTTGCTGAGGTTTGCTCTGTTAAAGTCCCCAAGAACAATGAGCAGGGAGTCTGGGTGTCTGTGCTCCATGGTGGTGATCTGCTCAGCCAGGTGTTGGAGTGCCTCGCTCACACAGGCCTGAGGTGGGATGTACACACCGGCCAGAATGAATGAGGAGAACTCCCGCGGTGAATAAAATGGTTTGCAGTCTATTAAAAGTGTTTCTAGGTGAGGGCTGCATGATTCCATTAACACTGTGACATCTGTGCACCAACCTACGTTAATATAAAAGCAGATCCCGCCTCCCCTCGTTTTCCCCGACAGAGCCGTGACGCGGTCCGCTCGGTGGAGTTGGAAGCCCGGCAGATGTAGTTCGCTGTCTGTGCGCACCGAGCCAGGTTTCGGTGAAGCAGAGGGCGGCAGATCTACTAAAGTCCGTGTTGGCTTTGTTTAGAAGCATCAGTTCATCAATCTTGTTCGCCAGAGAGCGGACGTTCGCCAGGTGAATTGACGGGAGCGCAGTTCGAAATCCGCGTCGGCGCACTTTAACGAGCGCTCCTGCGCGCTTCCCACGTCGGCGTCTGCGGCGAATTCCGAGAAGAGCCGCTGCTCCTCCAACCAAAGTCTCTGTAAAGTATTCCGGTTCAATGAAAACCGGTGAAAAAGTTTGACCGGTGGATTGCTGAAGGTTTAAGAGTACCTCCCTGCTGTATGTGATCAGAGAGGGAGAGCTGGAGACGAGACAAACAAACAAAAACAGAAAAAGTACGAGAGAGCGAAGTACCGAGGCTGCCATCTGCGGCGCCATCTCAACACTCTCCTCTCCTCTCCTCTCCTCTCCTCTCCTCTCCTCCTCCTCTCCTCTCCTCTCCTCCTCTCCTCCTCCTCCTCCTCTGTGTCATCCTGATGTCACACATGGTTTCTCTTGTGGTTTTAACTCTGAGACGTTTGACTCGCGTCTCATTGCCGTGAAACTCATTAGAATCAGAGTTTATTCTGTTAGTGACGAGTGTGTGTGTGTGTGTGTGTGTGTGTGTGTGTGTGTGTGTAGAGAACCAGTCCTCCTGCGTCTCCTCCTCCTCCTCAGAGTTCCCTCAGGGTTTCTTCTCGCTGCAGCAGAGGAAGGACGGCGGCCTCGTCATCTACTTCCTGCTCATCTTCTACCTGCTGCTCGCCGTCGCCGTCGTCTGTGACGACTACTTCCTGCCGTCGCTGGAGGTCATCAGTGAGCGTGAGTCTGTGTCCTATATGTGTGTGTATATATATATATATATATATATCATATATATATATGATGATATATATCATATATATATATCATATATAACAGGTGCTTCTACCCTGTCTCCTGTCTCCTGTCTCCTAGGCCTCGGTCTGTCCCAGGATGTAGCCGGAGCCACCTTCATGGCAGCTGGGAGTTCTGCACCTGAACTGGTGACAGCCTTCCTGGGTAAGATCACTATGGGGGGCCTCCGAGACCCTCAGAGGCCTCATGGACCTCAGATGTCTCTTCACCTGCTCCAGGTGTGTTCGTGACCAAAGGTGACATCGGGGTCAGCACCATTGTGGGCTCAGCGGTCTACAACCTGCTGGGGATCTGCGCCGCATGTGGACTGCTGGCCTCTGCGGTAACACACACACATACACACGCACACGCGCACAGACACTTACACGTACACGCGCACACACTCTCACACGCACACACACTCACACACACACACACACACACACACACACACACACACTCACACACACACGCGCACATGCACACACACTCACACTCGCATACACACACACACACACGCACACACACACTCACACACATACACTCACACACACACGCACACACACACTCTTTCTCAGGTGCGCCTGTCCCCTCAGGCCCTGCCCCTCACCTGCTGGCCGATGTTCAGGGACTGCCTGGCGTACGCCGTCAGTCTGTCTGCCGTCATCGCCATCATCTCCGACAACAAGGTGTACTGGTGAGCCGCTGACCTGGGGTCAGCCACACGCCCAGAGCGCACGCGAGTGAGCATGTGGGTGAGCATGTGGGTGAGCATGTGAGTGTGAGTGTGCATGTGAGTGTGCATGTGGGTGAGCATGTGGGTGAGCATGTGAGTGTGCATGTGAGTGTGCATGTGAGTGTGGGTGAGCATGTGGGTGAGTGTGCATGTGAGTGTGCATGTGTGCATGAGTGTGCATGAGTGAGCATGTAGTGTAGTGTGCATGAGTGTGATGTGAGTGTGCATGTGAGTGAGCATGTGAGTGTGAGAGTGTGCATGAGTGTGAGCATGTGAGTGTGCATGTGAGTGCATGTGAGTGTGCATGAGGAGTGAGTGTGCATGTGAGTGTGTGCATGTGAGTGTGCATGAGTGTGCATGTGTGTGCATAGGTGAACATGTGAGTGTGCATGTGAGTGTGCATATGAGTGTGCATATGAGTGAGCATGTGAGTGTGCATATGAGTGTGAGTGTGCATGTGAGTGTGCATGTGAGCATGTGAGTGTGCATGTGAGTGTGCATGTGAGTGTGAGTGAGCATGTGGGTGAGCATGTGAGTGTGCATGTGAGTGTGCATGTGAGTGTGCATGTGAGTGAGCATGTGAGTGTGCATGTGAGTGTGCATGTGAGTGTGCATGTGAGTGTGCATGTGAGTGTGCATGTGAGTGTGCATGTGAGTGAGCATGTGAGTGTGCATGTGAGTGTGCATGTGAGTGTGCATGTGAGTGAGCTCTCAGGAGCTTCTGATTGGTGTTGCCGGTGTTCTGTCATTTCATGCTACTTGTAAGAACCGATACCTTGTGGTATTGCGCATGCGCCGAGTCGATTTTCCGAGTTTGTTGGACACGCCCATAATGTTTTGCACCCTGTCGATGCACGTCTGATAACGGGGAGTGACATCCTCAAAATCCAGATTGTTTCCCTAGTTAAAAGTACATTCAGCATGTATATTGTACAGGTAGTAATAATATGTAGTAATGACATGTAGATTAATCAGTGCGTTTACATGCATTCGAATAACTGGCTCATTCGGACAGAAATCGAATTATCCGTTTCATGTAAGACCTTTGTTCGACTTTGTTTTCCCCACGGGGACAGCGGCGGGGACAGCGGCGGGGCTCATGTTGACGCTGCGGCTCATTAAAACATGAAAGAGCCGAGAGTTGTTTTCAGCGTGAAGAAATACGATGTGTGGCGGAGTTCAGACCGAACTGTGTGACACTTGAGAGCCTGACACTCAACGCAAAGTCCGGTTCCTAGTCCAGTTCACCGCTACATGCCGCGACGGTCGGATTATCAACCGCATTGGATCGAGTAATCCAGGGTGTTGATCGGACCGTAGTTGGACCGTAGTTGGACCGTAGTTGGACCGCATACAGTCGAACAAAGGTGTTACATGAAACGCAGAGTTGCCAACTCTCACGGTTTCGCCGTGTGACGCTTTTGCGTGTTTTCACGCTCTCACGCCACACAACCAATTTCTCATGGCAAAAGACATTCTGGTTCGGGCCGAAGCGCGTTGGCTCCTTTTCAAACTCCGGACGGTAGATGGCGCTAAGGAGCGCCTCTGTAAAGCTGTTCGCTGCATACACACCTATTGACCCCAAAGAGTCCCGGAGTTAGCAGCAGAAGAAGATGTTCAGACAGACAACGAGCAGAGACTACGGTATGCTAATGCAGGGCTCTCAAGTGTCGCATTGAGAGTGACAGTCACGCATTTCGGTCTTAACTCACGCACTCCCGCCACACATCGGATTTCTCACGCTGACAAAACCTCTCGGCTATTTAATGTGTTAATGTGCCGCAGCGCCAACATGAGCCGCGCTGACCTCACGGTGGGTAAATCAAACGCTCCCTGGAGGTCTGCTATGCGGTGCCACTTATCAGCCAATCAGAAAGAAGAGCTGGGCTACACAATAGCCAATCAGAAAAGAACCTATCTGTTGTATCTGGGTAAGATTTAATCCAGCAACCAATGAAAATAAAGCATCAGTCACTCTTACCTGTCTTTAGAACCTGAGAGCTGTTAATGACATGTGGTTCAACTAAGTACTCACTCTCTTAAACTTTACATCTTGAAATAAATAATGTGTTGTGTTTGTTTGTGTGATGTGATGTAAACTCAGCTGTCATAACAAGCAGGAGAGCACCGTGTGGACCTCTTGGTGTACTGCATGCTCAAAACATCATAGCATTGTTTATTAAGCTGCCCACATAGCATTTATCTTTTTATTTGCAGGCCTAGGAAAAGGACCCTTTCAAATCTTTTCAAAACAATACTTTGAACAAGTAAGATGTATTCTAAAGAATTTAACATAAAGACAGGACATTTTTGCAATTTAGTATAGAATTAGACATGTTTTTGTAAATGAGAGTAGAGTTATTAAAAACATTTAAATTATTTAAGGTTAGCAAAGATGCCTCGTAAGAGACCTTTGCCAGGCCAGAATGCAGGTACAGCATGGGTACAACGCCAAATTAATTCAAATTTCCTGATATTTGAGCCACCGCCGCGTGTGGCTGCGTTCACGTCAACATTTTGGTCACCCCCGACAAAATCTCACTCCAAGGTTTTTTGAAAAGTTGGCAGCTCTGGAAACGGATAATTCGATTTCTGTCCGACTGAGCCAGTTATTCGAATGCATGTAAACGCACTGACTGCCATGTATACTGGGATAATAGCAGACCCCCCCAAAGATAGCAAAGTCTGACTAAAGCAATATTCAAATTATACCATCATGTAAACGCACTGAATGAGTGATAAGCAGTTGCTATTTCTTTTGTGTCAACAAATTATTGTAAAGATGAGTTTGTTCACATCATCATAATAAAGCACTGGTTTATTATTAGGGTATTTAGTGTTGAAGATAAACACTTTAACAGTGAAAAGTGAAACATTGAACTTTGAAAGAAAAGCATAATGTGATAGTACAATAACATCCTATCAGAGGGTAGCATGAATCGATACACACCTAGCGGTTTATGCAGCGGTAGCACATTCTGACAAGGCAGCAAAAAATGACAGAACACCGGGCGACTCGTACCGAACCAAACGGACTCCGACCGCCGAGGGTCTGGGGTTCTAACCCCGGTCCTCTGGCCGAGGGTCTGGGGTTCTAACCCCGGCCCTCCGCCCTCAGGTACGACGCGGCGTCGCTGCTGCTGGTCTACGCCGCCTACATCGTGGTGCTGTGCTTCGACCTCCGCATCAGCGAGTTCGTCCTGAGGAGACTGAGCCCGTGCTGCCGCTGCCTGGCTAAAGGGCCAGGGGAGAAGACCGAGACGCGGCCTCTGATTGGCTGGAGCGACGAGACCAGTCTGCGGGTCCACAGCCGGTCCAGAACCGACAGCGGCATCTTCCAGGACGACTCAGGGTACTCTCACCTGTCCCTCAGCCTGCACGGCCTCAACGAGATCCCCGAAGGTAAGACCTCCAGACAGGTGTCCTCCTTGTGACGTCCCCTTTGACCTTCAAGGCCCCTTAAACCCTCTGTTTGACCTTCATGACCTTACAAACCCTCTGTTTGACCTTAATGACCTTACAAACCTTCTGTTTGACCTTCATGACCTTACAAACCCTCTGTTTGACCTTCATGACCTTACAAACCCTGTTTGACCTTCATGACCTTACAAACCCTCTGTTTGACCTTAATGACCTTACAAACCTTCTGTTTGACCTTCATGACCTTACAAACCCTCTGTTTGACCTTCATGACCTTACAAACCCTCTGTTTGACCTTAATGACCTTACAAACCTTCTGTTTGACCTTCATGACCTTACAAACCCTCTGTTTGACCTTCATGACCTTACAAACCCTCTGTTTGACCTTGGTGACCCCACAGCGGAGCAGAGGAGCGTATTCTCCGTGCCGGAGGGCGACCTGAGGCGGATCCTGTGGGTTCTGTCTCTGCCCATCATCACGCTCCTCTTCCTCACCACCCCCGACTGCAGGAGGCGGTTCTGGAGGCGCTGGTACTTGGTGACCTTCCTCATGGCGGCGGTCTGGATCTCGGGGTTCACTTACCTGATGGTGTGGATGGTCACTGTCGTCGGTGAGACCCCCACAGCCAGAGACCCCCACAGCCAGATACCCCCACAGCCTGAGACCCCCACAGCCAGAGACCCCCACAGCCTGAGACCCCCACAGCCTGAGACCCCCACAGCCTGAGACCCCCACAGCCAGAGACCCCCACAGCCTGAGACCCCCACAGCCAGAGACCCCCACAGCCTGAGACCCCCACAGCCTGAGACCCCCACAGCCTGAGACCCCCACAGCCTGAGACCCCCACAGCCTGAGACCCCCACAGCCTGAGACCCCCACAGCCTGAGACCCCTGCTGTTGGTCACATGCTGCTCCTCAGAGGCTCTGCAGCGCCGCGGGGCCAGGAGGAGGAACACCAGACTGATCCTGGGTCAGTCTGGTGTTCCTCCTCCTGGGTCACATGACTGATCCTGGGTGTGTGACGACCGCCTGCTTGTTCTCTTGTTCTTCATGTTCTTCATGTTCTCTTGTTCTTCATGTTGTCTTGTTCCTCTTGTTCTTCATGTTCTCTTGTTCTTCATGTTCCTCTTGTTCTTCATGTTCCTCTTGTTCCTCTTGTTTTTCATGTTCTCTTGTTCCTCTTGTTCTTCATGTTCTCTTGTTCCTCTTGTTCTTCATGTTCTCTTGTTCCTCTTGTTCTTCATGTTCTCTTGTTCCTCTTGTTCTTCATGTTCTCTTGTTCCTCTTGTTCTTCATGTTCTCTTGTTCCTCTTGTTCTTCATGTTCTCTTGTTCTTCATGTTCTCTTGTTCCTCTTGTTCTTCATGTTCTCTTGTTCTTCATGTTCCTCTTGTTCTTCATGTTCTCTTGTTCCTCTTGTTCTTCATGTTCTCTTGTTCCTCTTGTTCTTCATGTTCTCTTGTTCCTCTTGTTCTTCATGTTCTCTTGTTCTTCATGTTCTTCATGTTCTCTTGTTCTTCATGTTCTCTTGTTCCTCTTGTTCTTCATGTTCTCTTGTTCTTCATGTTCCTCTTGTTCTTCATGTTCTCTTGTTCCTCTTGTTCTTCATGTTCTCTTGTTCCTCTTGTTCTTCATGTTCTCTTGTTCCTCTTGTTCTTCATGTTCTCTTGTTCCTCTTGTTCTTCATGTTCTCTTGTTCCTCTTGTTCTTCATGTTCTCTTGTTCCTCTTGTTCTTCATGTTCTCTTGTTCTTCATGTTCTCTTGTTCCTCTTGTTCTTCATGTTCTCTTGTTCTTCATGTTCCTCTTGTTCCTCTTGTTCTTCATGTTCTCTTGTTCCTCTTGTTCTTCATGTTCTCTTGTTCCTCTTGTTCTTCATGTTCTCTTGTTCCTCTTGTTCTTCATGTTCTCTTGTTCCTCTTGTTCTTCATGTTCTCTTGTTCCTCTTGTTCTTCATGTTCTCTTGTTCTTCATGTTCTTCTCTTGTTCCTCTTGTTCTTCATGTTCTCTTGTTCTTCATGTTCCTCTTGTTCCTCTTGTTCTTCATGTTCTCTTGTTCCTCTTGTTCTTCATGTTCTCTTGTTCCTCTTGTTCTTCATGTTCTCTTGTTCCTCTTGTTCTTCATGTTCTCTTGTTCCTCTTGTTCTTCATGTTCTCTTGTTCTTCATGTTCTCTTGTTCCTCTTGTTCTTCATGTTCTCTTGTTCTTCATGTTTGTTCCTCTTGTTCTTCATGTTCTCTTGTTCCTCTTGTTCTTCATGTTCTCTTGTTCCTCTTGTTCTTCATGTTCTCTTGTTCCTCTTGTTCTTCATGTTCTCTCTTGTTCCTCTTGTTCTTCATGTTCTCTTGTTCCTCTTGTTCTTCATGTTCTCTCTTGTTCTTCATGTTCTCTTGTTCCTCTTGTTCTTCATGTTCTCTTGTTCTTCATGTTCCTCTTGTTCCTCTTGTTCTTCATGTTCTCTTGTTCCTCTTGTTCTTCATGTTCTCTTGTTCCTCTTGTTCTTCATGTTCTCTTGTTCCTCTTGTTCTTCATGTTCTCTTGTTCTTCATGTTCTCTTGTTCCTCTTGTTCTTCATGTTCTCTTGTTCTTCATGTTCTCTTGTTCCTCTTGTTCTTCATGTTCTCTTGTTCTTCATGTTCCTCTTGTTCCTCTTGTTCTTCATGTTCTCTTGTTCCTCTTGTTCTTCATGTTCTCTTGTTCTTCATGTTCTCTTGTTCTTCATGTTCTCTTGTTCCTCTTGTTCTTCATGTTCTCTTGTTCCTCTTGTTCTTCATGTTCTCTTGTTCTTCATGTTCTCTTGTTCCTCTTGTTCTTCATGTTCTCTTGTTCCTCTTGTTCTTCATGTTCTTCAACCGACTTCAAGCTCATCACTACATCAGACTGTCTGCTGTCCTGGCTCCTGATTGGTGGAGCCAGCTCCCCACTGACACCAGGACAGCAGGAAGTCTCTACATCTTCACCGGAAACTGAAAACGCACCTTTAGACTATATCTGGATTAAACACAGATTATCACTTCAGTGGCTCTTAAATATCTTATTGTGGTACTTTTGTAGTTTGACTATGATGAGGAAATGTTACTTTCTGTATTCTTGTTGTTCTTAGTTTGTACTCTAGGTTGAAATGCACTTATTGTGAGTCTCTTTGGATAAAAGCGTCTGTTCTTCATGTTCTCTTGTTCTCGTGTTCTCTATTGAAACAAATCCTTAAACAAGTCACAAGTAGAGATTATAAAACCCCAGGACAGAATGTACTTTACGGCTCAGCTACATGCTCCGAGGGGGCGTGGCTCCGCCTGAGGGGGCGTGGCTTCCCGGTGGAATGTGGTCTTGTGAGCTCAGTATTTATAAAGTCCTGCTGCTGCAGAGATTATCTATTAACCCTATAATGTAGGTTATGCACCGAGCCCACGGCAGCGTGTTGTTGTTGTTGTCTTTGTTGTTGTTCACGTTGATGGTTTCATCGGGTTGCAGGTGAGACGCTTGGCATCCCCGACACCGTGATGGGCCTCACACTCCTCGCCGCTGGGACCAGTATCCCCGACACCGTGGCCAGCGTGATGGTGGCCAGAGAAGGTAAACACCTGTATACATGTAAACACCTGAGGTAAACACCTTTATCCATGTAAACACCTGTCTCCATGTAAACACCTTTCTAAAACGACTTTATACATGTAAACACCTGAGGTAAACACCTGTCTCCATGTAAACACCTTTCTAAAACACCTTTATACATGTAAACACCTGTCTCCATGTAAACACCTGAGGTAAACACTTGTCTCCATGTAAACACCTGAGGTAAACACCTGTCTCCATGTAAACACCTGAGGTAAACACCTGTCTCCATGTAAACACCCGAGGTAAACACCTGTCTCCATGTAAACACTTTTATACATGTAAACACCTGAGGTAAACACCTTTATACATGTAAACACCTGAGGTAAACACTTGTCTCCATGTAAACATCTGAGGTAAACACCTGTCTCCATGTAAACACCTGAGGTAAACACCTGTCTCCATGTAAACACCCGAGGTAAACACCTGTCTACACGTAAACACCTTTATACATGTAAACACCCGAGGTAAACACCTGTCTCCATGTAAACACCTGAGGTAAACACCTGTCTACACGTAAACACCTTTATACATGTAAACACCCGAGGTAAACACCTGTCTCCATGTAAACACCTGAGGTAAACACCTGTCTCCATGTAAACACCTGAGGTAAACACCTGTCTACACGTAAACACCTGAGGTAAACACCTGTCTCCATGTAAACACCTGAGGTAAACACCTGTCTACACGTAAACACCTTTATACATGTAAACACCCGAGGTAAACACCTGTCTCCATGTAAACACCTGTCTCCATGTAAACACCTGAGGTAAACACCTGTCTCCATGTAAACACCTTTATACATGTAGACACCTGAGGTAAACACCCGAGGTAAACACCTGTCTCCATGTAAACACCTGTCTCCATGTAAACACCTTTATACATGTAGACACCTGAGGTAAACACCCGAGGTAAACACCTGTCTCCATGTAAACACCTGAGGTAAACACCTGTCTCCATGTAAACACCTTTATACATGTAAACACCCAAGGTAAACACCCGAGGTAAACACCTGTCTCCATGTAAACACCCGAGGTAAACACCTGTCTCCATGTAAACACCTGTCTCCATGTAAACACCTTTATACATGTAAACACCTGAGGTAAACACCTGTCTACATGTAAACACCTTTCTAAAACACCTTTAAACATGTAAACACCCGAGGTAAACACCTGTCTCCATGTAAACACCTGTCTCCATGTAAACACCTTTATACATGTAAACACCTGAGGTAAACACCCGAGGTAAACACCTGTCTACATGTAAACACCTTTCTAAAACACCTTTAAACATGTAAACACCCGAGGTAAACACCTGTCTCCATGTAAACACCTGTCTCCATGTAAACACCTAAACACCTGAGGTAAACACCCGAGGTAAACACCTGTCTACATGTAAACACCTTTCTAAAACACCTTTAAACATGTAAACACCCGAGGTAAACACCTGTCTCCATGTAAACACCTTTATACATGTAAACACCTGAGGTAAACACCCGAGGTAAACACCTGTCTACATGTAAACACCTTTCTAAAACACCTTTAAACATGTAAACACCCGAGGTAAACACCTGTCTCCATGTAAACACCTTTATACATGTAAACACCTGAGGTAAACACCCGAGGTAAACACCTGTCTACATGTAAACACCTTTCTAAAACACCTTTAAACATGTAAACACCCGAGGTAAACACCTGTCTCCATGTAAACACCTGTCTCCATGTAAACACCTGAGGTAAACACCCGAGGTAAACACCTGTCTACATGTAAACACCTTTCTAAAACACCTTTAAACATGTAAACACCCGAGGTAAACACCTGTCTCCATGTAAACACCTGTCTCCATGTAAACACCTGAGGTAAACACCCGAGGTAAACACCTGTCTACATGTAAACACCTTTCTAAAACACCTTTAAACATGTAAACACCCGAGGTAAACACCTGTCCCCAGGCAAGGGGGACATGGCCATGGCGAACATCGTGGGCTCCAACGTGTTCGACCTGCTGTGCCTGGGGTTGCCGTGGTTCATCCACACGGTGTTCGTGGACCAGGTGAACCCGGTGCAGGTGAGCAGCTCGGGGCTGCTCTACATCTCCTTCACGCTGCTGCTCTCCATCCTCATCCTCTTCGGGGCCGTGCACCTCAACGGCTGGAAGCTGGACTGGAAGCTGGGGCTCGTCTGCCTCTTCTGCTACGTCGCCTTCGCCACTCTGTCCATCCTCTACGAGCTCGGCATTCTGGGTAATAACCCCATCGCACTGTGCGGGGACTGAGCCCACCCCCCATGAAGAAGAGCGGAGCAATAAACGGTTTCACCAAACGTCTCTGTGCTCCTTACACACACACACACACACACACACACACACACACACACACACACACACACACACACACACACACACACACACACACACACACACACACACACACACACACACACACACACACACACACACACACACACACACACACACACACACACACACACACACACACACACACACACACACACACACACACACACACACACACACACACACACACACAGTTTAAAAATTAAAAAGTTTATTGTGTGTAACTGAGGAGGCTATGAACTAAGCATGGCGTGTTTCTAAAACAAAACAAGGCGTGTCCCGCTACGCGTGGCGGTCCAGGCGCACGTCCACCTCTCGCCCGCTGATGGTCGTCCCGTTCATCGTGCGGCACGCCTTGTCCGCCGCCTCCGGCCCGTCGAAGCGCACCGTGCCGCAGCCCTTCGACTTGCCGCTCTCCATCTTGATCTCTGCGAACATCACCTGGCCTGCAAGACAGAGCCGTGAGGACCAGGGAGACCTCCAGAGAGCACGTGGGCCTCCAGAGACCTCCAGAGAGCACGTGGGCCTCCAGAGACCTCCAGAGAGCACGTGGGCCTCCAGAGACCTCCAGAGAGCACGTGGGCCTCCAGAGACCACGTGGAACCAGGAACAGAGTGATACGTACCGCAGTGGCTGAACTTCTCCTTCAGCTTCTGCCACGTGAGATCATAGGACAGCTGCAACAGACGTCACCACATGAGCACCAGAGAGGAGGTCTCTAGTCTTCAGTCTCTAGTCTTCAGTCTTCAGTACTCACGTTTCTCACAAAGATCTGGCAGCCAGCCTTGGACCCAGAGCCCCCCATGTGACCCGCCCCCCCGCCTCCGTAGCCCCCAAAGCCGCGGCTCAGGTCCATCCCCGACATGAAGCCGGAGCCCATCGACATGTTGCCCATCCCAGAACCTGCAGAGAACACGACCGTCAGTACTGAAGGTTCTGCCGCTATCAGCTCGTCAGTACTCTGGACGTCACTGCTCTTGTCGATGAACATTGTGTAAACGTTTCATGGGTTATGGAAATGACTTTGAACATCTGAAAAAGTCAGAATACCCAGAACCATGACTCAAATGTATTGAACATATTTACAAAAGATGCAGATGAAATATGTAAATACCTAGTGCGGTCCCCATGTGGCTCATGCCTCCAAAACCTCCTGAGGAAGAGAATGAAGACGAGGCTCAGCAACGTGACACCAGCTACAGAGGAAGAGCTGTGTGCCGCAGGTCTGAGGACCACTCACCCATTCCTCCGAAGGAGTCTCCAAACCCTCGATTCATCTGCATGTCGCTGTGGCCAAAGTCTCGGTCCATCCCGCCCATTCCTGCCCGGTACATATCTCACACAGAGCAGAGGAGCCTTACACACCGGTTACAGGAGCCGTCTGCCATGCTGGAGCTCACTCACCT